>JAVQJX010070504.1:0-12462 GCA_036025115.1 Ambassis agassizii
ATGCATTTTTTATTAAGAAGGAGTTCACATTTTAATCTGTGTTTGATTAATCAACCAGTAGGAGTATTGGTGTCTTATTGTTGATTGTACTCATTACGACAATTTCAGAAGCAAGTGTGAATCTATATCTCTTGAAAATGCAACTAAACACAAGTATTATCCCACCAGTATTGAAGGGACCAACTGTCATGTTGATATATTGCCTTTGAGATGCCTATGGATACTATTCTGTAGATCAATATTTTACAAATAAAGGGTGATTAAAGAAATATCTCTAACTCTTTTCAACAGTACATCATTCTCAATTCTCAATCATAATATGCTGTCATCTTGCTTATATGATAAGTGTTTTATAAGCCCATGCGGGCTGGGCACCTGTAATGGAGCATGACACTGAAATAAAATTAATCTAATCTAATCTAATCATACAGGCAAAGAAACACAAGTTATGATATAGATATTTTTTTATTACAATTATCATCTATCTTAGCCTTATATTCCAGTTTGTACATTTATACAGATTACAATGGTTTGCTTAAAATACAATGACCCATAAATACATTGCTCAACCAGGCAATTTAATACACACAGTGCTTTTTATGTTCAAACTGCACAAGCCTGGAAGAAAACATGTTTGAAGAGCTTGGGTCACAGTCAGTTCGTCTTTAAATTTCTGACACCCTCATAAAATAACGCTCTGTACCAAATGCCAATGGCGTTTTAGTACGAAGCATGTCAAGGGTACAAAAATAGCCATTTTTAAAAACTCTACAATATATACATTAATATCTGCACTGTTAAATAAACACAGTTTAGATTGTGTTTTATAAATATGCATTAGTCCGAAATACTTTACAGGCAGTTTGTAATGCTAATAATCAGAATATGGGCTTGTGTCAAATACCTTGGTAAATGGAGTGCTCCAAGGCATCATTAGCAAGCAGGCTGTTGTACAGTGGAACATAAGAGGCAGAGGTGAGTGGCAAAATAATAACAAAAGCACCAAAGAAGTTCTATGAAATTATACAGTTTTTCCCTTTGTGGCCCTTTTTCTTTTTGGACTTTGTCCATTGGCCATAGGGAGGAGATGACAGGCCTGCAACAGGGCTGGGTAAGTCATCCGTATAGTAGTGTCTGTAGGGCCTGGGTTGTGGAATCGGCTGACCCAGAAAAAAGCCTTCTTCTTCAGAGTCAGACGAAGAAGAAGAGCATGTAGAACACCAATCATCCTCATCATCACCATACATTCCCAAGAACCTCCCCATAGCTGGACCCTGTAGGCCATAGTCTGACATGGCAGCAGGACTTGGGTGCCCACGGAAGGCTTGGTGCCCCTTGGGATGAAAGCCATTTCCTCTGTGGTCCGCTTTGTAGCACATTTGACCTCTTTCTTTAGGCAGAAGGTTAAGAGCATTGTCAGAGCGAGACTTGCGACTGCGACGTCTCCTGTGGTGGTGATGATGGCGACCAGACTGGAGCTCCTGGCCTTGCTCCTCAAAATGGTACACTCGCCGACGAGTCCGTTCACTCATAGGTGGATGACGCACTGGGAGATCACCACAGTGGCCATTGTCCACTACATCATCAGAGAATTTGACTTGCTGTGGTCTAGATTGTGAACGAGTCCTTCTCAAAGCAGGCACATGAGGTTTGGGTCTTTCCTCAAGTGGTGCTTCCTCTTCCCCTGGAACATTCTCTACCTCTTCCTGCTCAGATACAAGACTCTTCAGGGAATTTGCACTTCTGTGCAACATAGAAGAGTTGAGGGTTCCCATATTACTAGTTTTCTCACAGTCTTCTGTCTCAAGTTCATGGAAGTGTTGCAGAGAATATACCAGAGATGTATCTTTACTATCACCATCAACTGAGGCCCCTGAAGAGGAGAAAAAAATATAAAATATTTGCTTTTGAGCTTGGGATTGTGTTTCAAAAAACAAGCACTGTTAAAACATAATTATTTTCTCAGGTCAGATATATCACGTTCTGTCTACTCACCAGTAATATTAGAGAGAGCAAGTGAGTCCATAGAGTCTCGGACATTCTGATCTGTCTTCTTGAATTCATCTGTGATACACTCCAAAGAGTCAGTGTACCATTGTGGCTCCTCTCCCTGGAAACCACCTTCAGCTCCATGATCCATCTCCAACTCCTGTATTTTTCTACTGCTCGCTGGGCCAGGATGGCTACCATAGGCAGAGTCCCCTAACCCATCCTGTGATTGCGCCCAGTACATGTCAGCCTGGTACTTCTTACTAGCCAGGCTGCCCTTTCCTCCTTCATTGCATGTTTTTGAGGACTCTTGCTTTGACTTGGTATCCTTTTCAGCAGTCCAGAAATCTGTGGGTCTGGAATCATTAGCTTGTTGGAAGACTCCATGTTCTCCAAACTTTAGAAGAAGCTGAGTCATGTAGTCTTCATGTTCAGCCCACTCCTCCACCTGGTCCTCAGGTGCCTCAGTCTCCTCACCACGCCTCCTCCAGAAATGCTCATCAGATAGGTTCATGTGGGCGAGCTTGTTTGGTAAGTTGTCATCAGCGTTTCCACTGAACCCAGGGAATTTGTAGTTGACAGAAGGTGAGAAGAGGAGTGACTGTCGGCATTGGTCAGCGGAGCGACTGCTTTTGCCCATGCGCACACTGCGGCGGGATTCACGTGAGCGGGCTGACTGAAAGGCAGAGTCAGATGAGTCGGAGGCATGCACATCTTCCCCAAGACTGCAGGACTTGGAGCAGTAAATACGACCCTGACTTGGCAAGAAGGGGCAGCCCAGTAGAGAGGTCTTACACTGGGCACAGCTGAAGCAGCTCTCAGTGGCATGCCAGTGCAGTCCATCATATGTCATCTGAGCATGATCAACACCTGGAAAAAATGGGAAGCGTTCTGGTTAGCAAGAACAGTAGGTAATCACAACAAGTATTCCAACTCACAAAAGCCATCTTACCAATATGCTCTCCACAGGCCTCACAGTACTCTGCATAGAGGGACTCAAAGCAACCACAGCAGTATGGTCTGCCATCCTTCATGATATAGCGCTGGCCACCAAGGATTGTCTCACATTCAAAACAGGCAAAGTGCTTCATGTGCCAGTGGCGCCCCTCTGCCTCAGTGCACTCATCAGCAAAGATAATCTGTGGCCAAACATATATAATGTATGAGACAAAACTGCATTTTCTGTCTGTCTTTATACTCATTGGATTTAGTTAAGAGTGTGGCAGTATTCTGCTTTAAAAATTTTCCTTGGTTATATTGTTTTTTGTTATAATATTTGAGACTTGTGGTCATACCTCATCACATGCTGAGCAGCGTGGTTTGAGTAGTTCGGCATGGTGCCTTCCACAGTGGATCTTTCCATTATGGTAGAAGTAGATCAAATCCACTAGCAATTCATTACATGTGGAGCAGGCAAAGCATGCCGGGTGCCAGCACAGTGCAGGGCTTGCTCTTGAGGCGAACACTGCCATTTCTCCACCATTGACGTTTTCCCCACACTGCAATGTAAAGACATGATTGATTAATTGTAACATCCTTAAGGATTAGAAAGATTTGAATGACACCAACACACTCAGAGTCTATTCCAACTTCTAAATGACACATTTCATGGTCACCTCTTTGCACCAATCATTGGCTCAGATTTTGGGAAGTGTGTGGGTTAATCCTAATCCCTAAAACACAAAAGATTGGATGGAAACCAACACTGTATTCAAAAAGAGTTGAATCAAAGGCATCTGGAGAGAACAGATATTATACAGATAACATTAATATCTGTTCTCTCACCAAACAATTTTAGAACTGATGAAGCTGCTTGGATAAGCAGCGAAACGTCTTCAAGAAAACTCTACAAGTCCAGATGCCTTTGATTCAACTCTTTTTGAATGAAAATGACCTGGATGACTGGATGAACCTTCACCGACATACCAACACTGTAGTTGATAAATTTACCTTAAGTTATGGTGTTTGTCCTACCATCAATGAACTGAAACCAACTTGAGACAGTCTATGGCATCAAATGGACTGCACACCAGGAGGGTTTAGTGGATCCTAGCTCAAGTAAGTAAGCCCACACTTACTCTAAGACCCAGTCTGATGGCCATTGGATTTAGGTAATTCTTTAAAAAAATTTGTGGACCATGTGGAAGCTGAACCCTCCGAACAAGCAAAGGTTTTAGGGAAGATAAATACTGTGAGACAGGGACTTACATGCTCACAAATGGTGTTCAGAAGATTGCGGGGAAGCAGTTTCATGGTCCCCCTCCCCAGTGCTTCCTTCTTCCTCTGGACACTGAACATATGTAGCTCCTTCTTCTCTTCTTCACTGAGGGATTGGCAATAACGAACCTGGGAAAAGAAGTTATGGAAATTCAACAACAAGAAAGGAGATTCATTGTTTGTAATATTCATTTCTTCAAGTGGTTAAATGACTTTTTCATGTGACCCTTGAAAGATCCCATTGCAGGGGCACTAATAAAGGTTATAAACTTAAGTATGAAAGAGGACAGAGTGCATACCAGAGCACACTGAACAAAAGCAACTCTTGACCCCAGCTTGCCCTTCCTAGAGCCCCCCTACATATCTCCACCCACAGTCCCTGATTGAGAACCTCATTTTTACAACAGGCCTTTTTGATGTTTCCCAAAGCCTTAACAAGAGGGAAAGCAGACGTTTACACAAACAAGGCCCGTGTTTAGAGTGAAATCAAGAGGATGGGCAACAAAGGAAGAGAGACAGCCAAGTCGAACTGTGGTGCCACTGCGGTGGTGGCATCACATAAAGCTTCTTTCAAAAAGCACCCCTCTCTCCCACTGAGCGGTCCTTGTAAAAACCACTGCTATGACAGGAATCCTGCTGGTGGGGGTACCCGGCAAACATCATAAAATCATGAAGTCAAAAGTCACATTGTGCCTGCGCTACATGTCTACAAGATTGTAGAACAAAAATCCCCCAGTGTGATGTCAACGTGAATGCCAAGGGCTTACACTAGTGAGATGGCACGGAGATGGTGAGGCCTAAGCAGTTAGAGGGGATTAGTGGGCAGTAGCAGATACAGCTACTCAAACAGAGCAGAGACTGGATCTTTGTTGCAGCTGTGGTTTAAATGAGAGGATCTGCTGAGATGAATTTTATGATACTTACAGTTACAAACATGCACACAAAATGATTCTCACCTCATTATCATGTGGCGGGAGTTGGTAGAGGAGCTGTTTTATTCTGAACTTCTCTCCTGGACTGTTGACATAGGGGATCTTGTCCTCGGGTAGACAGGAGAAGTACAACTGGACCTGCGGAAATCATGGAGGTTTTAGGGAAATTCTGGTGGATGGATACCGCACAATAGTTAATTAATAGAGCTTAATTCCTCGTTTTAAAATTATACATTTTACATTTCTGAACAAAGTTCAGTTATTATCATTTCTATCAATTTGTACAGTATAAGGGAGAGATTAAGGGAAATAATGCATTCATTTCATCTGGCTTTGAAAAACAAATGTACAAATGAAGACTGGTCTTGTGTATTCCAATGTTTATTCATTAACACTTTGAAGTTGGTTGTGTAGAAGTCATTTTCTTCATAAATGTGTCTTAAACAAACCCAAACAGGTCAGTAGGTCAAATCAGTTTAACGGTTGTATTTTTCAGTCATATGCTTGTCTCTATAGGGACAGGACAAAGCAGCCTGTCACAGTGGCACCCTGACCCCTGGGGGCTGACCACTGAAAAATAAACTTTATGAGGGAGGGGCTATAACAGTCAGCCAGATAAAGAGGTGGGATGTGCTGGTCTTGTGTGTTGGGGGGACTTCCTGCAGGTTTGGGTGTCTACATGGGGGAGTAACAGCAATTTACCCTGACAATCAACCCAAAACACTACCCCCCACCACTCCTGCCATAAATTATGCACATCTTCATGCTGCACCTCCCTCAGGGCTGTGGAACAGTCAGCTATCAGCCACTGTGTGTTTCTACACAGTAATGATGACCCATAATGCATGGCCCATTTGGGGAAATGGCTGCAGTAAAGGCATTACAGTTGACCTATGCATCTCCTAAAACAAAAAGGCCAGGCATGTTTATGCTTTGGGGTTCTCTGTTGCTGCAAACCCATCCCCTCATGCCCATCACCCACTCATTGCTTCCATGTGTCTAAATTAATGAGGGGAGAAAAAGAGACAGATTAAGAAAAGGAATGAAAAAGAAGAGGAAGATTTGGGAAAAGTTCCACATCAGACTGGTTGCCCTGCAGACACAACTAACAGCCATGCTTGAGTTTGTGGAGGAGAAGGCTTGTTAAAAGACGGCCCCCTGATTCCCAGTGCTGCCAGCAGCCATAGACTCGACCCACCAAGTCCTCCGCTTAACAGATCTCTGATAATCACAAGCAGATTTTGCCATACCGCAGTTTGTAAATAAAAGCGCACACATCCTGCTCGTAAGCAGCTGCCTGGTCTAGCCTGACGAGTCAACCTCAAACTAAAACAGCAGAGAATTTTTATGAAATATGTTGTCTGTCCCATAGGTGCATTTTTCGAGAGGCTTGGTATGTTATGTGCTGAATAGCACACATAATCTGGGCCAGGCAAATGGGCTATAAGGGAGTTAGAATCAGGTCAGGACTGTTTTTATTCACTGTCAGGAGGATACACTATTATACACAATGATCCTGGGAATCCAATAAAATACCAGTTAGAGAGAGCCATCCTCTAAATCCAAACATCATCATGAATTTCTTGTAGTCTGATTACCTGTTCAGGTCTAAGCCCAGGTGGTACCCAGGCATACTCCTCCAGTGCACAGCCCGAATCATCATCAGAGGTGGAGCTGCGCTGGAAACCAGAGGTTAACTTGCTGACTTTTGGCTCCATCATGAAGTCTCTCTGGCGTGCTCCACCCTGGAAGCCAGCCGCTGGACCTGGTGCACTTGTAAGGCTCATCAGACTCTTCTTACTAGACAGAAAAAGCAAGGAATGAAAGGGAGGGAAGTGAGAAGAAGATGGAGGATTACAAATAAGAATACAAAACCTCACTATCCACTTTTTTCATGGCAGTGCAATTGCGCTTAATGTTAACCACCAGCTGAATCACACCATCACTGCCTCTTTCATGAGGGGGGCTGTGGGATCTGAGCAAGCTTTTCTTGGGTTCCCTTTTGGTGATGAGTCTACTACATAAAGACACTCATAAAGAGAACTATACCCTTTCACTGCCATTGTGGTGGCAGTTAAACATGTGCCCTACTCATGTGGTTTTGAGGATGCAGAGACCATTAGGAAATTCCCAAAACTTCATGAGGTGACGTCCAATCTCATTATGGTGACAGTAACAAGCAGTTAGCTATTCATAATACACACAGTAAATTTAAAGTTGCTTATACTGGGCAATGTGCCATCAAGTCAAAAACAAGAGGAGAAGCAGACATTAAATCTTATAAAGTCATCTGTGGACCTAAGGCCTGCATGAGTCATCATTTTACCCTGCTGAGCTGCTATGTCATATTCTCCCAAGATGGGCCACCACATGAGATCTGATGCTAGCTTGATCAGTTGAGCCGGAGGTCTGTATAAACACAGGCCTGGCTTTAAGACAGGGCCACCATATGGGGAATGTCCACAAGTCTGCTCTCTCCCTTCATCTCCCCTTTTTTCTCTGGTATGTTTGTTTTCCAACCTGCTGCAGTGAGTGGCTGATCAGCCTTTTATCTTTTAGACGACCAAAAATGTCAGACAGGTGAAGGAGCTGGTTGAGGAGGGATGGATGGATGGTGACATGGACAAACTAAGTTGACTGATACTGACAATGCAACAAGGGGTAGAAAATAGAGCAGGAACATCAAAGACTGGAACCATGCTGACCTTTGTGCATGGTAACCACAATCAATTTTTGAGTACATGATGTACAACATACAAATGTGTACAACAAAGGGAGAATTATGAGTGAAGCTCAATGTCTTTATTCAGCGTCCATACTTTAAGATAATCATCCTCCATGCCTATTGGCAACAGTAAATCCCATTAAAGAAAGGTTGCTTTCTTCCATCAGCAGTTTGATAAAGTGCAAAGTTTATGGAGGAAATCAAATTCACTTGCATTAACTCAATCTGCATCCATCCCCTCCTATCCAACTACTTCACCCATTTAACATGCTTAGTCCATCACTCCTAAAAGCCCTATAACTTTATTTCCTGAGCTGTGGTGAACTTTTTTAGGGCCGAGTAAACACAGTGATGATGAATGTGTGTCCAGTTGTGGTCATTTCTCACTGGCCAGGGACTCTAGCTGAGATCAAATGGAAGGCCAGCCAGCATCCAACATAAGCCACCCCCCCTCCCCTCCCCCCCACCAGCTCTGTAAGGGCACAGAAGGCCACAGAGAGACAGCTGAGAAAACCAGACACACTCGAGGGCTTTGAACACAGACGTGACAGTAAAGGGGCCTTAAAATCTGCGCTCTCTCCACTAGAATGATATACAGTACATGTCAGACTGATTCTGGGTGTGTGCAGGTCCTATACATGATGAAGGAATGCACACATAGATGCAGCCATGTACGCACAGGCTACTATAGGCTAAGCTGGTTTACACAGACTTACAAAGAAATATCAACACCCTGTCAGAGTCGGCTGCTCATTACTTGCCTTTTAGAGATGGTGCCACACCGGGCCTTCCTGTGGATGATTAACTGTGCCAGGAGACATGTCTGCTCAGTCTACTGGCTATTCATATCAGTACATCTTTCTTAAGGACAAACTAGCTGCTAGTGTGTCCAGTCAAAGTGTGATGTATACCGTGTCACTCGCTGTAGACAGATTTTGCTGACTGGTGTTCCCTCCCCCATGTACAGGTGTGCTAATGGTGGAAGGTACCACGTGCAACTAATTATTTGACGGCTGTTTTACCTTGTTGTTTAGGTCATCCCAAAAATGGGGTTTCCAGGAGTTAACACAGATGTTTAAGATGTGATGCTTATTTCATGATACTGAAACTTTTTCTAGTTATTAATAATTTAATTGAGGGAGGGGGTGTAACATTTAAAGTCCTCTGGCCCCGAAGGCGCACAAAAGCACAGCAATAAAAGTAGTCTGATATTAAACTTTTTCTTTTAATTCCTAGCTTGTGGTGGATTTTGTTACTTCAGGAATTTTGTAGCTGCAGCAGCAGCTAACTTTTCTGACACACAGCAGAGTTAAATATGATGAATAATGGTGCTAGTGGATTCATGTGCTTTTTTTAGGGGGAATTTATAACTGCATTGCACTGCAGAGTGTCAGGTCAGGCGGATTGGCTTATGACATGTCCCATTAAAATGCCTCTGATGTCCTCAACAATGACACCTTTGTGAAAGATTCCACTGAAGGCCTGTTCCATCAAGAGTCTGTTTATCTCCCTTTAAGTCTTTTTTCCTAAAGATGTGATGCGTTATCTCCTGATACATGACAGTTAAAGCCCTCAAACCCAGATAACCTGTCTTCAGATGAGAGCAGGGTGAGAGAAATAAGACACTCTCTTGTTCTGTTTGCATCTATTGACTTGCAAATGAGACCAAAATAACCTGCAAAAATGTGGCCTTGTTTGAGTGCAGCTTAGATTTCACGTGGGAGATGGCTAACTATAGGCAGGTTCAGTCAGGAGCCTGGAGACACTGACTTCACAGCCTCTTTTTTTTAATCAGGCACAGAATCAGCCATGCACTACATTTGTTAGCAAGATGTTTGCTTTTACATGTTAGCCAAGTATCTGTAAGGATGTCTCACACAGCCAAACCTGACTCACAGGAATGTCAGGCTTGAACTTTAGCCAAGGCGTCAATACAGGATGTGCTCAGTGTTGGGCACATACAGACACATCTGCTCCCATGCTAATTTTTCTTTTCTTCCAGTTCATTTCCTCTGACTTTGCCCAGAACACTTCCTTTACATTCTAACTGACAGAACCACTAACTGACTCGCCAACATACTGAGTCATCACTTGGTGCTGGCTTGGCTTGTAAAGTTTTTCCTCCATACAAGGGACCTATAGTTTGAGATTAGTTTTTAAACTTCCCCTTCTTCACTCCTACTCCCCCCACCCACAACTCTCCATGCCCTCCTCCCACACTAGCCAGACCCCTGCAGTCCTGAATGTTTAACAGCCCCTCGATCTTTTGTAAAGGTGCTTGTTAACATGGCTTTGGGAGCTGCAGGCCTGCATATCTGACTGATCTGCCCATGAAGGGCTAGAGGGCTAGTGGGGGTGCCATCAAACTGGAGGCTGACATGTATGAAAATGTTAATGTCTTGTTTCACAAAGAAGAGGAAATTTAAGTCAGGACACATAGGTCAAAGAGGATGGATTAAACAAATCCATGCTTTGGATTATGAACATCCCACCAGTTATTTAGAATGAATGAATGGGCTTGTGTTGTGTTGGCCATGCTGAAATTTACATTTTTGTTCTGATGAATAAGTGGCTGCAAAACTTAAAATACAGTAACTACTCATTTCTTTCTCTACTCATTCAAGAAAGAATTGTCTGGCTCTTAACTATAGTCATGTATCACTTTGAGGACTAAAACCCTCACAGGACCTCAAACTGACAAATAAATACAGCTTATGGTGACATTTTTAAATAGTGCTAGACAACAGTGGCAGTAGACAGTGGTGCCTTGGATTAACAACCCTTGAGAGACTGCACACGAAAAATTAGTAGCTTCTGGTCTGAATTACTGTCTATATTTCTCTAGGAAGTGGATGATGGACATGCAGAAAACCCAACACAGTGCTCTCAGTGAGTTTGGACCAACCCAACATGTTTAACTTGGCTTGCTCAGCAATGCAGGACAGGCTCGACTTGGAGAGAAAAACATGAATTTCTGTTCAAAGTTCCTGCTTTCTTAAATCAGTTTGATATACAGTATATACTCTACCCTTATCAGCCATTTAATATGTGGCATCTCAACACAAAATCTGGTCACCTTGAAAATGCCACAGCGGGAATGCTTCTGCTACAAAAGAAGCAGAGAGGCAATTATTTTAATCAGCATTGAGGTGCTATAAAGGGTGAAGTTTGGTCATCTTATTGAGGCCTCCTTTCGTGGCCGGGGGAATGTTTTTTCAAGACCAAATGGATGGGAGTGATGTCCCCACAGAGAAATCTACACTACTGGGACCACCTGCATGAGCTGACCGGGCTGACTCAACATACACACTGCTGTCACACAACAGCAAATTTAAACCTAAAATCACCCTTCACACCACCTTAATGGGAAGAAAATGCCTGAAAGCAGACTTCATGCACATGCTTTACATTACAAATCTGCATTAGTAACCTGAGTAATCACCAGAAGACATTTCAGGATGAGTTATGTTGCAAAACTTCAACATCTCTTCTTAAAGTAGTTTTTCTCCTCACTACCACTTTACACCATCAGTCATTTTCTTGGCTGTCTTACCTCAGTGTAGGTCGACTCTCCTGAGACAAGCAGAGGAAAAAAAGAATCCAATCACCCTCTATATCCAGCCCTAGATTCAGCCTCTCTGTTCCATATCTACGTAAGATCCTCTGAGCTCTAAATCCAGCAGCAGTCAGCCTTCTCTACTAGAGCTGTCAGCACATGAACAGCCCATATCAGAGCTAAGACTGCAAAAAGTCAGCGAGATGTCTGAGGACATGAGAGAGAGTGTTTGAGAGAGGTGTGTGCGTGTACACGAAGGAGCTCCACCAGATGGTCATCCCACCCTTGTCTCTCTCAGCCACCATTCCTCCTCCTCCTTCTTCTCCCAACCCCTCTTAACCTCAACCCGGCCCCTTAACCTCACAACAGCCAGTCAAGGCAGTGTATGGCAGAGCAAGGCGTCTCTCCTTCAGTGACCCTCCCCTCAGACTTCAAACACATGCTCCCAAATGAGAACCACCGGTAGAGCTCACAGGAACTGTGCTTTTAAGTAGCACATCAGTGATGGCAGAGCATGCTTTACCACACTAACTGCCCCATATCCACAACAGCTTTCACATGACATTCTTCTTTCTCCTTCCCTATCAGCAGTCCAAAGTTGTGAATGTTACAGTCAGACTTTGGTTTATCTGGTAAGGTGTGTCTGTCTTTTCTGACACTGAAGTGTCACAGAGTTATAGAAAGCTCTAAATTTTTAGGTTAGACCTACAGATGAACAGAAATTCCCACATCTTCCACAAGAAAATGTCTTTCTTCCATCTACAACATAAGCCTCACAATAAACTCTTGATGCAAGACAATTACTTCACCAACAACACTGTGATTATAAGCTGAAAGCTGTCAGAGGGAGGGTTAACAAGACCCAAACTACTTGTAAGGTTTGGAAAAAACATTGTGCTTTGTGCTAAAACAAACCTTTTAATAACACATGTTACAAGTAAAACTTCACTAATTTTTAACAAGCATGCCAACAATTTCCTTTGATATATGACAAGCCCTATAGGAAGCTATGCAAAGATAGATAGATACTTTATTGATCCCCG
>JAVQJX010070556.1:0-17320 GCA_036025115.1 Ambassis agassizii
TATTCATGCAGTGCCTCAAAAAAAAGATGCTCATCAATTCCATAAGAAGAAGGAGGAAGTGAAAAAAACACACACACTGTCTCCTCAACATGTAGACAAGCTGGAGGGAGAAAAGGTGAGTTCCATACAATACATAAATGCGTTTTATTATCTTATTATTGACGTATTGATCTCTTTGCTGTTTCTGACCCTGTTTTGCTCCAACATCCAGTGCAGTGTGGATGAACTACAGGTTAGGTTTAGTGAATATGAACAGAGCCAAGCTCAGGTGGAACATATCCTACAGCATTGGGACCGGGTTCAAGGCTTGTTGTTGGTCCCGCTCCCCGGCGAGGAAGCCCCATCAGCCCCGGATGATGTCACTATAGAGAAACAGGTGTGTGTGCTGTATTTTTAATAACAATGGGATGAGATCTACTGAGACAGACAAAAACTGTTAGAGCAGCTTGATAATCCATCATCACCCTGTGTACACAGTCACCTGTTGGTAAGAAGAGCAGGAAAATCAACAGCAAGATCCTGTCACCAATCCCCAGTCAGACTGTAGTAACAGAAAAAGGGCCTCCACCTGACATCATCCCTTACATTGTGCTGAAAGTGGCAGAGGGAGACCATCAGAGTGCAACAGAGCTGCTTAAATGCAGCACCCTGCCTCCACCGAATGAGGTACAGATTTTTTTTGTAGCATATACATACAAGATCACTTTCTAATCTCTTTCCTTCTTTGGCCTCCTCAGTTGTTGGATGATTTGGGAATGGGACCCAACGGCCCCCCGATGCCCCCACCCACCACTTTCTCTATTGTTCCCTTTCCCAAACACAGAGAGCAAATTCCTGTTCCTCATGCCTGTTTCACCTTTCTGAACAATCAGGATGAGGAGAAAGATTTGGAGGAAGATGGTCAGGCCTCAGTGGTAAATGTAAGAGCACACCAAATCACTGTTTTGGAATGTGGACGGTACACAGTTTTGATTCCAATTGTGTTCATTTTCAAAGGAAAAAGCTGTAGTAACAGTCTCCAAAAGCCGGGGAAAGGGCATGTTTAAGGATACCATAGTAATGAAAGACAAAGATAAAAAGGGCAGAGAGAGTCAGAGGAGCAAAAGACGGCCTTCATCCAAAACAAAAGCAAAACCCACCGACATGCCTTCACCTTTACCTGCCTCCTCCACTGCTGCTATTGACATTGACATAGAACACCAAGAAATCTTAGAGCAAAAACGCAACCGAAGGCAAGTGAAAACACACACTACAAGCACACAAGTTTTTGCTTTGTTGTTTTGCTAATCGCGTGGTTGTGTGCAGTCTGTCTACATTTCGCTGGGTTGTACCAGCTGGTGGTGAGGTGGTTCTGAAGATCTGGTTCTACTCAGAGACACCAGGGACATTTGAGCAAACATTCAACTTTGAGCTAGTGGGGACGCAGAGACAGTACCAGCTCGTCTGCAGAGGAATCTCCATCTATCCCTCCATCTCCAGTGATTACAAGTCAGTACTATTGTTTGATGATGACTGCTGATGATGACTGAAGTAATATGACTGCTGAAGGGGGCAGAAAGGGCCATTCATTTTTCTTTGAGGGGGGAGGTAGAGTTCAGGTTGAACTTGTTGTCTCCCTAAGCACATCATATATGATCCCACAGGACTCTCTTTGCCTTCAGTAAGACAGCACTACAAATGAAAGAAGGCCTTCACAAGACCTACATAATCCAACCTGGATACTTTGAGTTTGGACCTTTACTCTGTAGCAAGAGCAGAGACAGGTGAGACTTAAAGCTGTGAGTGGTTTACTCTCCCTACATCAGCTTTACAGATTCATATGCATCTTTTCTAGATACAAAGAAAATAAGTACCCAGAAAACACAGAGAAGCTGGTGATTCATAACCACTCTGGTATGGCAGCTGAGGTCCAGTTCTGTTTCCAGCATGACACCCAAGCCACCACGTTCTTACTGGACCCACCAGCCATGACTCTCGATCCTGGACAGAAACAGGTACCACTCTGCACAGATGAATTCACACAGATGGGAGGAAGAACATGAGGGAATATTTTCTCTATTTCTCCATTAGGAATTGACAGTGTGGGCCTACCCAACGAAAGTGGGACAAATGACAGACAGTATAGTTTGCCACATCAAAGACAATCCGGAGCTTGTGATTATCAACCTGTCCTGCTGGGGCGTTCGGCCAGAGCTTGAGCTGGACCACAGGCATTTGAATTTTGACAAGATTCTGTTGCACCGAACAGGGTAAGCTGGTGACAAAGCACTCCTTTTTATAGACTGAATTGATCAGTTGCAGTGACTCTCTGTGAGTCTCTTTCTGCTTTGTGTCTGCTCCTAGGACAGAGAGCCGTAATGTGATTATGCGTAATAAGACAGCTCTACCCGTGTCCTGGAGGCTTCAGGGTGTGGAGGAGTTGGGTGATTGCTTTATTGTGCCTCAGGATCAGGGCACCATCCCACCAAACTCTTCTGCCAGTTTGACCATGTACTTCAAGGCCAAGAGGCCACTCGATATCAAGAAGATAATACGTCTGGAGGTAAAAGACAGAATGAATGAAGGTAGTCAGAGGGTGATGTTAAGAGATAATACAGATGTGCTGTGTTTCAGGTGTCTGATGTGCAGAAGATTCTCGGAGTTGTGCACACTGAAAACATTCAGGTCACTGCTGAATGCTACGATATTGCTCTGGACATCACGCCAGGTACAAACAGCTTACAAACATTTCCTATAAATATGGTAAGAAAGATTTAGGCTTTTAAGGCCTTTTAATTGTACCAACTCACATTTGGACCTCAAAGCTCCCGCATATGGTGCTAGTGAAGTCCTTCATCTATCACCCCAAACATGCTGTTCTAACTGACAAAATAAACTTACAGACATGAAGTAAAATAAAAAAAACTTCCTCTTTGTAGTGAAATTATACTGTATATTTCCAAACATTTTCTTATTTCTTGTATTTTTCCAAGATTTTAATTTTCATTCTAATTTTATTTTCAACATCCCATTTCACACAGTCATGTATATCTGCAAAACATACAGATAAACATTTTTAACATGGCTAGCATGTGAGCATGGTTGCAGCCTGACTGATTTAACTCCTCCTATTATATATATTCCAGGTGGCTGTCTAGACTTTGGAACAGTCAGAGTCTTTGAAGAGGTCGGACAGTCTCTGAAACTGAAGAACAGAGGAAAATATCCAATAGCATACAAGTGAGATTGAACTGCAAATTGCATTCAGTGGCATGAAATGATTTTAAATCAGCATTATTCACTTTTATTCTTCTCTTCACAAGGTTCAGCCTCCAGCGGACTGACCTGACCCAGCCAAAGCTACAGTCCATCTTCACAGTGTCCCCAGAAAGTGGTACTCTAGTGCCCAATGAGAAAGCCACAGTAGTGCACGTCTACTGCAGACCCACTACAGAAGTGTTAATCAGAGAGCAACCTCTCCTTCCATGCCAGGTCTAAGACAATACAATGGTCTTTATTATTACTAAAGAGAATATAGATGTATATAATCATGTAAGAAAGATTATTAAGTTAAATGAGTAAATATTTATAAATTAGACTAACTGAACAGATCTTCTGCAGATGATTGAGCCTAGCCTTGGGAAAGGAGGAAAAACCATAGCAAAACTAGACATCAAGATTTCTGTCCGGGCTGTTTACTCCAGGTAAAATACAAGTAGTATGCATATAATCTATAATATATGATTTGCCACCTTGTTCATTGTTGATTTGACACACAATTTGTGGCGACCCTATAGATACAAGATCACACCAGCATATGACATCAACTTTGGTCCTGTGCTCTATGGCTCCAAGAAAACCCTGAGCTTCACTATTGAGAACAACGGACTCTATGAGACCTCTTTCACCATCAGCCAAATGAGCACTGACCCCCTGTTCCTGGGAAAGCCAGGGTATGAAAACAACTCACACTCATAAATATATATCTACACACAATGCCTAATACTAGAGAAGTGTTTTTTCTACATGTTTTGTAATATTGACCTAAACAGTCCTGTCCACTGTCTGGAAATGGCAAGTTCAATCATAAATGCATCCCATATCTTCCATATATTCTGTGTTCAGGATTCCTGAAGAGACCCCTTCAGGGAAACCCACTGGTACCAATGCCAAATTAAGGCGAGAGTCTGTGCAGAAAGACGTGCATGTTACACAGGTGAGAGACTGTGTTTGTATTCTCAGTGTGGCGTTAATGCACTGGGACATTGCACAGCAGTCCTGTAATTCATTTTGCATAAAAGAAAACAAAAAAAACACGCTTGAATGATCCGTTCAGGATTTTAATGGTTGTAGAATTCCTTGTCTCCACCCCTCCTCTTTCACCACCTCTGTCTCTTTCAGAATCGTCTCACTGTCGGGGTGTTTTCAGTGTCCCCATGCTCTGGCAGTCTGCAGCCAGGATCTCAGCAGCAGGTGACAGTTGACTGTGTAGCTGAACAGCTTGGCAACTGGAACCAAGATTTGCTGATTCACATTAATGGCCGCAATCCATCAGACCATCCTGACGGCATACCATACAAACTGCTGGCTGAAGTATGTAAGCCAGGTGAGAGCCCTGAAATATCTGACGTCACTACAATTTAGATCTGACCCAGTGCTATTACTTTAACTGTTTCTGTTTCCTCCTTGATTCCCAGGCATATTGACAGACATAGCTTCTATCTTTGAAGAACACCATCTGTGCCACACCAGCAGCCAGCTCTCCTCTGAGCAGTTTAGCAGTGCTGAAGGCATTTTTGTCCTGGATGAGAACAAGTTTATTTTCAACAAAGTGCTGGTGGGGCGAACTGCTCAGGCTCGCTTCAAACTCACCAACAGCAGCAAGGTCCCCTGCATGCTCAGCATGGCCATCAGATATGCTGGGGCTAAGGTAAAGCCTTTAAAGCCACATGTGATTCATTAACTGTAGATAGTAAGAAAGTAATGAATATGTTTCCTTATAGATGGCTCGGAACATGGAGGTTTTTGATTTGCCTTCTACAACGCTGTGCATTCCTAACCAATCACATGCTTATGCTGTTGTCAGCTTCACTCCTCAGACAATGCAGCTTTACAGTGCTGTGTTTGAGGCCACAGTGGATGGAAGCAACAAGTAAATAAGTGCCCCACACTGAATTCTGCTTCGTTGTTTAGTTTTGTGCTGTGTTCACACTAAGAGTCTTGTTGGCTGTTACCCAGGTTTCTTTCCACGACTGGACACAGAATGACACCCACACCCAATCCCAAGGTACTAGAGTTCGAACTAATGGGAGAAGGCACGTTGCCCAGTGTATGTGTGGTGCGACCAGCTCTGAGCGACAGCAGAGGAAGCCTCGTGCTTCAGTTTAGACGCGTATTGGTCAGGGGCAGACATACCCTACCTCTGGTGCTTCAGAATGATGGAAATGTTGCAGCTCAGGTGAGAGAAGACACTTGATATTCCCAGTCAAAGCTCCACATATCTCTGTTTTCAATGCCCATGTGACACAGAGAAAACACCAGGTGAACATGTTTTCTAATAATGTTTCATAGGTACAGATTGACATGTTGGATAAACATGGTGTGTTCACACTTAAAGCTGCTCCTCCGTGCAGCTCTATCCACACCACAGAGCTTGAGGCTTCCTCAGGTAAATCTGGGATTTTTATCTTCATTTTTACCTGGTTCTGTTCTCTCAGTGGAATACTTAAAATATCTCATCACTCTTATCTGTAGGAAGGTGGGACCTTCCTACTTATGAGCACTGGATCATCACAGACTTTACTTTGCATATTCCTATTTCACTAAACCATCAAAAAAAGATACCTGAACTAAATACATTTTTATGATGGAAGTGTGTAGATATATTCAGTATATGTTTGAAATAAATCAGAGCATTGCTCACCTGATCCATTTTTTTTAACTGTTAATCATGTGTTTAATCCAAAATCTAAGCAACCACAGTTAGCACAGTCTGAAGTAAAATTCTCTGAGCACACCAAAATCAGCATATTATGAAATGCAACAACATGTATGTGTATATATGAATACTGAAGTATAATTGAAGATGTTACTGTTCTGTTCCTTCTTTTACAGAGCACCGGTTTGTGCACAAAGCCATCCTGAGGCTGGCTGTTAACCAGCAGGTGGAGCTGGAGGTCAGCTTCTGTTCTGATAAACCCCTGAGTGTCAACACAAAGATGTCACTACGGGTGGAGGGCAACCATTACAGCAATACCACAATACAAGTGACAGGAGAGGCATACCAGGAAATTGTCTCTCTTTATAACATCAGCAGGCCATCACAGGAAATTGATGAAGAACGTAATTATGAAGGTACTGAGAAAAAAAAGAGAAAACGGAATGGTAGGAATGGACAGGAAGAGCTGTAATTCATCTGCATTTCTCTCTCATAGGAAATTATGAAGTGCTGAATTTTGGTGACTGCCATGTGGGTGGGTCATACCAAGAGAGCTTCACCATGACCAACCACAGCAACAACCAGGCGGTGAAGTTTGAGTGGCCTCCAGGTGGACCCAATGTTGCCTTTTCACCACAGGTAAAGCATCAAAGGAAGGAATGGGGGCTGATTTTAATTAAATATGGCCTCTTACTGTCATCAAAAATCAGATGTTTAATGGGAAAGTTTTTTTTCTTTTTGTTCCCACAGGTGGGCCACCTTCATGCTGGTTATTCTAAGGATGTCACTGTCACCTTCAGCTCAGCTCAGCCTATGACTCTCACCAGCAAGCCAATGAAGTGTAAGATTGGTCTGTTAGAGTTCCAGCAGCCATCAGATCAAGTGGCAGATTGGGATGACCGGAAGAGGACAGTGCAATGGATGAGTTCTTCAAAGTTGGATTCAGAAGGATTGCAGCAGCCTGTGCAGGATAAGGTAAAGTTTGTGTTAAAGCAGACGATGCACTGTGAAAGGAGCTGTTCATTCATGTGAGTGTGTGTGTCTGCAGGTGATAAAAACAGACCCGGAACCCCCCTGCACTGTGATTGAGGGCTCTCGGTGGGAGCTGGATTTGCGTGTCAGTGTAGTTTGTGACTATGTGAAGTTCAGCTGTAATACTGACAACATCCACTTCAAAGATACCATGCTTTACCAAAGCAGGCTGCATCAGTGAGTAACACTCTTTACTCATCTGACCACCAAAATAATAGGCTCAAAATTCAATTTAGATGTGCTGTCTGCATTTAAGTGATCAGTTGCGTCTGTGTGTGCTCATGCAGACTGCAGATAGTCAATGAAGGCAGTGTTAAACTGGAATTCTCCTGGAATGTCTTAATGGATTCAAACAGCAATACTGTCCACAGTGACCAAAGAGGTAACCACATTTATGTGTAATTAAGTCACTCTTTACATGTACTTTAAGTCATGTTATCAATAACAGGTGGGACCTCCACCTCACGACCTGGCACCAGGTCAGCAACTGGAGTCCGTCCTTCCAGCGCTGTGTCCAGCGTGATGAACCTTCTGGCAGGAAACCCTGAACTTCCTCCTTTCAGTGTTGCGCCCAGCATAGGGGTCATAGATCCAGGTGCCACGCAGAGCTTCAGCATTCGCTTTTCACCACTGGAAGTGGCCTGGTTTCAGGGCAGGCTGTACTGCAGGTAATAGTACACAGCAAGGCCATTTATTAAAACTGTCTTCAGACTGCCAAGCTAAAGCCACTCAAACTGGATTTTTCTCATGAGTCTCTCGAGTCACTTCAGGATGTGGGTTGTGGGTTATGTGATTAATTATAAAGTTAACAGCCATGTTTCCTCCAGTATCCCAAACCTACTAGATGGTGATCAGGCCCCATGTATTTCGGTGTGTGGCCGCAGCCTCTTACCCCATTGCCACTTCAACTTGGAGGACTCAGACTACATCAGCGGGGGCCGTCGCAACCTTGAATTTAGAGCCCCTCTGGACCCAAACACTAGAGTTTTAGAGTTCAATTCAATTGGCTTCTCCACTCCATCAACAAGGTAAAAAATGAGAGAGAGAGGATAGAGCGTTTTAGCTCTATCAGAGTTAGCCCTAATGTTTTGTACTGTATTATTGGTTGACTCTGCAGGTGTTTCACTGTGCTGAACCCAACCAGTAAACCCTGCTCGTTCAAATGGAGCTGTGAAGACAAACAAAGCAGCCAGTTCTGCTGTCTCACCCCATCTGGTACCATCCAGCCAGGAAAGAAAGTAGAGGTGAGAACACAAGTGAAAAAAACATTTCTCATCCAGTTTTCTACAATATGCACACAATAGTCACTTTTCTTTCACCCCCCGACTTTTCATCCTGCCTGCAGATGTGTTTTGAATACTTAGCTGAGCAGATGGATACAGTGGAGTCGCTCTGGAGCTTTGTGATTGAGTCTCTGTCGCTGTCTGTTCCCTTCCTGTGTGTGGGCACCAGCAAAGAACCACTCATCTACCTTGAAAGGCCTCACCTTGACTTTGGAGAACTGCTTTTTGGTGTGTAGTACAGAGGCAGATCATATTGAATATTCATATCATATTGGAACTGAAGAAATTGTTTAAAGAAATATATACTTTAAACTATACTATACTGCACAAGGGTACATCAAATACTGCCTCAATGTGAAGAGAGGGACACAGACCGCTTTGTGAACGTCTAACGTGTATGGTCTAAAAAATATTTCTGATTAATAGCAAAGATAAATAATAAAACCCACTTCATTAAAATGAAACAAGTACTAGGGGAATTAAAATACAGTTTTCCGATTTTTAGCTAAATTTGAACATAATGTTGTAATGGGTAATAGCCTGTTGAAAGTTTCACCATTTATTCATATAAAAGAGTCTTCCTTTACAACTGTGAGCTCTATTAACCCCCTCTTCTTCTGAATTACATAACATGTATGATTTTATACTTAAGATGAACTAAAATTGGAAGACTGCAGCACAGACAGTTGTGTGTTTGTGTCTGTGCGTAGGTCGTAAAGTGGAGCAGGCAGTCCATCTGGTAAACGGTGAAGAGGAGCCCTTCCACTTCTCTGTCCTGCCAACATCTCTTGTCAGTGAAGACCAGCAGTCGAGCCTCGTTGTTCAGCCCATGAGTGGGACGGTGGCTCCCAAAGAGAGGTAATGAAGCAACCTGTAGCATATAGTACCTAGTCACAGAGAATCTGTGGATCTGTCATTTGTTGCGAACTCTGTTGTGTAGGTTGCCATTGTTAGTGTCCTTCACACCATCCTTGGAGGGATACGTAAGTTTCAGACTGATCGTGAGGGTAAAGAGGAAGTCAGTGTCACTCACACTGACTGTAAAGGCTGATTGTTTCGCCATGAACGTTTCTGTTCAAATTGAGAAGGCTAAAGGAGGCCTCAAAGAGATCGTCCCGAATCACCAAGAGTCTCTGGACTTTGGAAGGGTCAGCACACTTTACAGACACACAATCACACACCTTATATGGAAACTTCAATCATAACTGTTACTCTCATCTATGTGCTCGTATAGGTTGGTGTTTTAGAGCAATCCACTGTTAATTTTCTGGTGTCCAATCTGGCAAGATTCAGTCTGGAAGTGACCTTTGATCTAACTGGTCCACCAGAGCCGCTGCAACACTTAGTGGTGAAACCGCAAACTGCTGCTGTGGTTATGGTTGGGAAGCAGCTGCAGTCGTCTTTGTTCTTTTGTCCCAGGAACACTTGCAACCTTCAGGACGTCAGACTAATTATCAGGGTAAGGCAGCTTCTTTTACATTATCACCTTAAATGGACTATGTTTAGGGGTTTTTGGGCTTTCTGGGTCACTGTAGAATTTTAAGAGGCCATGTACAAGGCTCTCCCACTATCAAGGTATTTCCTCTCCTCCCTCCCTATTTGTCTCTCTCCTGCTTCTTTTCATCAGGTGAAGCACGGCCCGACGTTCACCTTTGCCCTCAAAGGCAGGGCTGTAGCTCCCACTCTTGAATTCTCCTTCACCAAGTTCAACTTTGGCAAGCACCTCCTGTTCTTTCCTGGCATGGTGCCAGCATCTCAGACTCTTGTGATCAGCAACAAAGGCAAAATGGATATCAGGTTTGTGTCAGTCAGGTTCTCTTTGTCAGTGGAAAGTAATGATATTCAAATAAAATAAAGACATATCTCATCCTCTGCTTCCCTCTTGTCAGCATTCATTCCCAGTTTAAGAACACTGAGTACCTGGAGATGGACTTTCAGCCAGGCGTTTTGTCCCCTGGTGCTTTGATAGAACTGCCGATTACCTTCTACCCTCGTGAGGCGTGTCGATACCACAAAGAGCTCACCTTCATCTTAAACGACTGCTTCACAAAACACGTGGAGATACTGGGACAAGGTGTTGATATAAAAGTGAGAAAGAAGTGAATGTGTAATTTCATACTGATAAAATCACATCAACATCGTTATAATGACCACATCAAAACTGGATTTGTTTGCCATGTCAGCTGGAAGTTGAGGATCCACGCCAAAGGAAGCTACTGCTGGGATCTCTGACTGTGGGACAGAGGGTGAAAAGACAGGTGGTTCTAGTCAACCGCAGCAGTTTAGACCTTTCTTTCACCCTGGTGCTCAACACAGATACACCACAGGACTTAAAGGTTTGGGAAAGCAACACAAAATCATAAACATTAATGAAAGATAGAGTATATAAAGATATATGAATAATGTTAAATAAAATAATCCTGATCTTAAATGTTTATTTTCAGGATTTATTTATTCATAGTTTTGTCATTTTTTGTCCTTTATATCACCTCCAATACTAAACAACGTTTGATACTTCCTTTAGGATCTGTCCTTCAGTCCAGCTGGTGAACTGAAACTGAAATCTAACGGTGGTTCATGTACCGTTGAGCTCCATTTCTCACCTCGTCATCACCTTCCTGCCTTCACTGCTGAGCTGCAGGCAGACTTTGCAGGCTTGCTACACCCCCTGCTGACCATCCAAGGCAGCTGCCAGGTATTTAGAGATGTTCATGTTAATGTGCATTTTTATTTTTATTTTTTATTTATTCTTTTGACAGATTTCATGTTTTAATTGTTGTTAGAATTCTGATAATTAACAGCTTCGCCATTTTTTAGGGTGTGCAGGTCCTGCTGGATCAGAACCACCTGTCTTTTGGAGCTGTGGTTCAACGCTGCCAGACCAAGAAGAAGATTGTAATGATGAACACCGGTGACGTTGGTGCCCGGTGAGTTTTATATAAAATGTGTAACTTTACAGCTTGTCTCCATTATCATGATCATGCATTTCTAAATTTTATCTTTACACCAGGTTCCACTGGAACACAGAGAGATTTCCTGCTGAGGTGTCCATCACTCCAGTTGAAGGGTACATTGGTCCAGGCATGGACATTCCCTTTGAAGTGACTTTTGCCCCCGTGGAACTCAGTAATGATACAAGATATGAGAACCTGTGTTGCTCTGTGGTGGGCTCCCCCTCACGCTTAGTGCTGACTGTCACAGGCTCCTGCATAACAGCCTCAACCAGCAAAGAGGTTTGACTTATGGCTTACTAATGGCTCTGTGTGATTTCCTCAGAGAATGTGTGATGTAACTCTTAAGTGTGGGTGGTTATTACCCGCACAAAATAATTTTATATGTGTCATAGCATTCAAAGTGTAGAGTGTGTGTGCTCTGAAACAGCACTGAAGGTAATTAGGCAATTATGGAGGTTTGCCTTTAGACAAAAGACCTTCCCAGCAAATATATCAGCATATTACATTAAAAACAGAGACCACAGACTTTATGTTCGGGGTCTTTGAAGTATCTATTTTTTTTGAGGTATATAAAAGAGAGCAGACAATGTGACTAAAAGGTTTTTACATTTAAAACAAAAAGCAAATTAGTAATTTAGAAATGGATTTTTGAGGCCTTTCCAGCATGCATAAAACCTTAAAGCTGCCCTGGGTTTGCTTAAAGGCCAGAGTCAGATAATTTCATTCACTGATTTGGCTCATTTGGAGCAACAAACTACATTGACAGATTTATGTGTAAAAACTTTCAATCTGTTTCAATTAGCTGAGTACTCCTTAGGGTGGAGAAAAGCTGTCATGTCATGCAGATGTCAAACTAATAGTTTTCTAATAAAAGCTCAGATCATGTTCGTGTTTATCTTTTACACCATCTACTGTGATGAGATTATGTAATATCACCCTGTCTTTATTTTATCTGCTGCATAATTCTTATCTTCTTTCTGTCTCCAGGTGGTAGCTTTTGCTTGCCATGTGCGCAGCTGTCATACACAGACCCTGTCCGTACTCAACCCCACGAACCAGCGCTGCACCGTCAGACCTGTCATTGAGGGCGAGCAGTGGAGTGCTGCTCTCTTTGTGACCTTCGAGCCCAACCAAAAAAACACATATGAGATTACCTACCGACCGCTAAGCATGACTGCAGAGGGAAAGAAACACCTGGTAAAGGAGCATTCACACTGAAAGCCATTTATGCACAGTGCACAAAGGGTCATATAAATGCAGAAAAAAAGACAATTGTAAAGGCTTCACACACTTTCAAATAGCATTGTGTGCATGTATATTCAATAGGCTATAGGAAAAGGGATCATACCTGATGTGTGCTATATTTTTATTCCCTCAGGGATCGGTCTTTTTCTCCTTCCCTGATGGGATAGGCATTCTGTACTCCCTGCAGGGAACTGCTGATCCTCCCAAGGCAGAGGACACCATTGTGCAGGAGATGCCTGCCAAAAGCCACCACTCAGAGCTGCTCCCTGTGCACAACTGGCTGTCCAAGAAGCAACGGTAAAAACACACACTGATCATTTCTTAAATGCAACCCTAAATGCACAGCAGTCCTTTTATAACTCAGTGAGTACAAAAAGATGATATTGTGTAAAGTAAGGTGTGTGTGTT
Organism: Ambassis agassizii; assembly: GCA_036025115.1. Taxonomy (NCBI): domain Eukaryota; kingdom Metazoa; phylum Chordata; class Actinopteri; family Ambassidae; genus Ambassis; species Ambassis agassizii. The sequence goes on from JAVQJX010070556.1 coordinate 12,840, forward strand.
CTCAGGTTCCGTGTGCTGATTGAGACAGTGAAACCTGATAAAGTAGATGCCACAATGTCCCTCAGTGGTCTGGATTTCATTGAGGTCCCTGCTCAAGATAAAAGGGACTATAAGTTGACTTTTTTCACATACAAAGAGGGGCAGTATAACACTAAGGTTTGCTCACACACCGCATATTTCTGTGACTGAACATGGACACATTTTTGAAACCTCATCCTCACTTTTTTTCAGGTGACATTTTGCAATGAGACAACAGGTGAGTACCTCTTCTTTCTCCTCAACTTCAAAGCCACGCCTCCAGGAGTTCTGTCCATAATCGAGCTGGTGACACCTGTTCGCCGGACGGTCTCCACCAGCGTGCATGTAGAGAACCCCTTGACTGCATCTGTCTGCCTCACAACTGAATGCAGATGCCCTGAGATCAGTGTCCCACATCAGCACACCGTACCAGCACAGTCTAAGGTGGATCTTGTAAAACACTGATATAATGTGTCCATGGACAGATTGACATTGATTACATGTGTGTGTCCTCTCTTCAGGGTGTCTTAAGCTTTGAGTACCAGCCACTACGAGAGGGAGAGTCCACAGCACAGCTGACTCTGTTCAGTAGTGATCTGGGTTACTTTCGCTATGACCTACTTTTAAAAGCTCTGCCACCACTGCCTGAGAAAACTGTCCATTTCAACACATCTCTGGGCAGCAGCATCTCCGTCCTCGTCAAGTTCATGAACTACACTCGCGTCAAAGCTGAGTACACCTGTAAGGTAAAAAAAAAAAGGTTCCTTACTAACAGTTATCTACACATTAGCATCAAAGAGTGGACACAGAGTAATGTTTGCTTACATGAAAAGGAGCAACAGTGACTACACCAGCTCCTACTCAACAAAAGACACAGAACTGACTGTTTGTCTGTACTTCCAGTATATTCTCATAAGAGTTTACTTGCTGACTTCTTATCTCTCTCTTTTTCAGACGGATTGTCCAGATTTCATTGTGGACAAAAGTGTTACTGTTCCCCCTGGTTTCCAGGCGGGGTCAGAGGCCAGCGTGGAGGTTTGTTTTGAGCCTCATCAGCTGGGAGAAGTCAGAGGCCAGCTCAACCTCTCCTCAGGAACTGGTGGTGAATATATCTTCCCCTTGCACGGCGTCTGTGTCCAACCAAAAGCTCAGGGCCCGTTCATCATCAAATCAGGCCGCAACGTCATGATCCCCTTTAAGAACGTGTTCCTGCAGACCACTGCTTTCTCTTATCAGGTAAAGGAGCCAGCAGAATGTGTGAAAACAAGTCATTTTAGAACAGAATGAAAGTGATAAATACAGTTATGTTCAAAGGTTAGCAGTCCCTAAATACCCCCCGTGATTCAATAATAACCATTATGGTTTCCTCATGATTGTAGACAAAACACAAATTAAAAGAGGGGGGTACTAACTTCTGAACATGACTGTGCTAATCTTCTACACAGCCTGTAGCACTTTGAAGAGCAGCCCCACCTGCTCTCATCATTAGACTAATGTTTCTCCTTTTGCCTCTCATAATATTTATGCAATTCCTAGGTTGACAATCCCAGCTTTGTTGTCAAAGGGGTGGACAGCATGCCATCTAAGAAGACCCAGAACATCCTGGTGTCCTTTAACGCCCCTACAGGATCTCCAGGACCATGGTTTGGCAGCATGACTGTCTTCAGCCAGCGTTTTGAGGGCCACAGAAAACCCTGTTCATGGGTCTTTTACCTGAAGGGATACCGCTCGGAGTCATCTTAGAACACAGACTCACATAAGGTTGCTCAGAGCACATTGGGATTTGCTCCAGGCACACATTACATGAAACTTGATGTTAAAGCCAAAAACTGCAAGCCACATTTTCTTATGTTTTAAAGAATTACTTCATATAAATATGTTGCTTAATATTTAAGAATTCACTGAATAAAATCCTGCAGAGAAAAGCCAGACCGGGCCTGTTATTGCACTCATTTCCACATGGGGGCATTCATGTCAAGTGATCTGACCCACTCCAGAGGTGAGGCCAAGATGCATAATTTAACCCACCTTTAGTGCCTTACAGTCATCCTGATAGCCTGTGTGTTCAACTTTCCACTAGGAGTTAATTTGTCCAAACCCACCCTGTGCTGTTAGACACACAGCACACTGCAGGAAAGACTAGCTACCAGGCGTAAAGGGCAGAGCGGGGGGAGTCGCTCATTACCAAAGGTTAGATCTGTCATAACACACACACACACATACACACACACAAAACCTCTAATGAGGAGCTGGAGTGACAGATCGGGAGACACCTCTTTTTACTATGAGAAAAATCCTCTGATCCTCCCTTTGGGATGCAGAGCAGTGGCTCACACCTCCTGCTGTGTCAGTTTAAAGGACGAAAAGGGGAATGTGGCACACTTTAAAGCAGAGAGAGGCCAGACATTAATGTAATCACTTGTTTCACAACTCAGCTTGCTTCAAATGACTTTAGTTCAGAATGGCCTGCAGCTCATTCTTTTAGAAAGGTAACCCCCCACAGAAAAAATGAATGGAAATGTGTAGTGCAGTAAATTTAATGTCCTCATGTATAGTCTTCATGTAAAGAGTATTTTTCTGTAGATGTACCAGGTAGTTACTGGGGCTGATGTGTGGGTGTGTTTTAGGGTGGGTGATGTGATGTAAGAGGGGAGGATGGGGACGGAGGGTGGGGGCTTCTCTCTCTCCCCCATAGAGCGCAGCATGAGCGCTCCGCAGCAAAAGGATGTGTGAGCAGGCAGCGCGCTACTGTAGGGACGGAGTCCACAAACTGCTCAACAAAGAACAAGCCAAACTTCGTGCCCAAGAAAGCCGCGAGCAGCCGAAACCCATAGCCGGTCAGGACAGCGAGTCCGCGACGGCAGCACAGTCCGGAAACAGCGGCGCTCAGCCCGGTGGAATCGACGGGCTCGTCCGCTGGATCGTCACCAAAATGAGCGACAACAAGAACATCTCCAGCCGGGAGTATGCCTCCACCAAGGAGGAGGTGGCCGTGGCTCAGGAGCAGTTCTTCGCACCTGAACCTCGGCGAGGCATCTCCGTTATTTTGGATGTGAGTATGTGGAAGAGGCACCGGGCAGATAGGGCGGGTGGGTGCGCGGGATGAAGACATCCAGAGAGCGGTGCAGTGCGCACTTACGCACAGAGGATTGTAGCTCCCGCTTGGCATAGATTTTCCTGGTTAACTGACACTTTGGTAAGACACGTGGGTGTCAAAGTAGTTAGCTGGACTTGGACAGTCTTTCTCTGGATGTTTTATATATATTTTATAGTTTGATCCGTCCAAAAATTTCTTCAAAAAAATCTCCAAAGCTTGACTGCGTTTGTAAACTTCATATCAATAAAACAGTCATCATTAATTCAGATAGTTTTACTGTCAACTGTTACACCCATCGCAGATTTATCCCAGCTGTTCAATTATTAAAGAAAATGTCTTACAACTGTACTGTTATTGATCAGCAGAACCAAACTACGCACAGCCCGGCGGATAAACACGCAGTGTGCGCAATCTTCATTTAGGTCACTTCATCAATACTATTTTAATACTATTTTTTTCACCTCATGTCTGAATGTTTTCTCTTGAGATATGTTAAAAAAACTAGCCCAGCTCCTGCAGACCCCTAAGTAGACGGAAAAGGTAATAAAGAAGGGGTTCTATGAAAACCTAATTATGATCAACACCAGAGGGCCAATATATCCCAGTACCCTAGTAAACCAATTCTGGTGTGTGTAGGGGGGTGTAGCCTAATTTGCAGATGATACTTCAAAGCTGGAACGTGTAGCTGTCCTCATGCAGTAAAGCTTTCTAATCAGGATACCTGACAGAGACCTCTCTGATAAACAGAACCTCCTGACTCTCCCTGGCATTTTCTCTACAACTTGCTTTCTCCATTGCCTTTTGAACTTTGAAATGTTAATTGTTTCACCATTTTCCAATATTACTGACCGCCCCCCCCCCTCCCCCCCAACATTATTATCATGTTGAAGGAGTGTGCTCTAAAGCGGGGGTTTGAGGGATTGCTGTGCTTGTGTAAGCAGCAGGCAGCATTTTCCCTCATTAGAACCTCTGCCGGCTTGTTTCTCCTCCTTTTTGTTCCTTTCCTTCATCTTAACCTCAATGCCCCTCTCTTAAAAGTCTTCCAGTTCCTTTCATCCTATGTCCTCTGCTTCTCTCCTCATTTCCTCCATATCCTTCTTGTCTTCACCCTTGGAAGCATCCATTCTTAATAAGGTTAAGGAATGGCTGCAACACTTTCCCATCATTCTGTCTTCTTCTTTTCAATTTCTCCCTTCTGCTGTCTCGTTTTCTTCTCCCTCTGTGTTTCTGTTACAACTCTTTATACACACACACACACACACACACACACACACACATTCTTGCAAACCTCCTTTGAGAGGCCCAAAAGTTTTTTGCCAAGTTGTGGGGTCCCACCTTTCCAATGGTTCTACAGCGCTGTAAAAAA
>JAVQJX010070572.1:0-11473 GCA_036025115.1 Ambassis agassizii
CTCTCCAGAGGTGAGCTGGCACCTCTCCAGCTACCAGCCCACCTCATGTGTCCAGAGCTGGACTCGAACCAGTGACCCTCCGCTTCAAAGTCCAATGCCCTATGGACTGAGCTACTGCTGCCCCCACCATATAGCAACCAATGTTATAATAAGTTAAGAACACCACTTACTCCAAGCTGTCAAATTCTAACAATATACAACAACAATATATCCTTTCCATTTACTTAGATTGTGTTTGCTGTATGGACAAATATATAGAAACGTATACAGTATGTGTTAACTGATTAGCCATGCATCTACTGTGTCCTTAAGCTAAATTGTTGAATTCCCACACTGTGGATTAAAACATAAAATAACCCATCACAGGCCTCTGTGATGGGTTGACAGTGCAGCAGCAGAGGCTGGGTTGTTTTTGATCAGGGTGTTTCTTTTAACTCGGCAGCATGGTGGATAGGTGCTGTGTGCAGCTGGAGAGAGAAGATAAGAGTGTCAAGGGGGGTGATGGCGGTGTGGATGGTCATTAGTGGTCTCACAGCACATGGCTCCTTTGTTTGTGCTGGCCTCAGGAGCCCTGCTAACCTTTCTATTCTGCTAGCTCAAGGCCCTGCTTTGATGGGTTCTATTGTCTGTGTTGACACATTCCCAGATATTTTAAGAACTATTTTTTTGCTGTGGAAGATAAATGTCCCATGTAAGTGTGCTCAACAGCTTTTGCTGCCATTGTGGCTAAATGTCTTCTTTATTAATTATATAGGAATTAAACAAACTTTAAAACCTACAGGTTAGGATTAGGATTTTAGTTAGATGTGCTAGAACTTTTTCTGCTTAACTGTTTATCCTTTATTTGTTGTGGACTAGTGTTTTGGCAGATTAATTTCATCAAGGCACATGAGACCAGAAATAATATGCCAACGTTTGTATCAGACAGCCGTTGTTTGTTGAATTTGTTTCAGACCTCCTCTTCTAGGAAAACTAACCCCTCATGATAGAGCTGCAGTTTACAAGCGCTTCAACCAAAGCCTTGTGTAGTTTGTGTTGTCCTGTTTTTCACCCAGCAATAAGAAGCCCTAATGAATTATTCACGAATCATTCTTCTGCCATCCTCTGGCTGAACTCACTGTCCTTCTCTCTACAATTCTTTGTCAAGCACCCTGATCAGTATTACTGCCTGCAGGGGCTCCTTTTATAGCATACTCTTTGTTAGTAGCTGTTTTTATATCTATTTTTAACCACTGTCTATTATTGTCTCTTTTTGTTTTCATCTCTAATTTTTATTTTATATGAAGCACCTTCAAAATGTTTATCCTCTATAAGAAAATCTCCTGCTGTGAGACTAAAGGAGAAAAGTATTTGACAGCTGTGATGGAGAAGCTAAGACAGATAATTTAAAACGCATGATTTAACCATAGATGACAAATAAACATTTGTAGGAGGATGTCAGCTGAGTAGGTTGTCGCTTGAGAACATTTGTGGTTACACTGCTAAAAGGATAAGACCATATCGAGACCAAACCCCATTGCAGGTGGAATATTTTGTGCCACGATCAGAATTTGCTCCAACTGAATTCACCTTGAATGAAGAAAGCAGCAGTCTGTTCTTCATAGACACCCTCTGCTTCACATCATTGTGGAGAAAGATTCATACTGCAGCAGGATATGAAGAGCCCACATATGCTTTAAATCAACCAGTCATCAAACTGGAACAGAGTTTCAACTGAAAACATGGAAAATAATGACTTTACATTCTGATGTGAGTGTGTGAAAGAGTGAGACTAAATCACTTCATTATCACATAGAAACCAGAAATGCTTGAAGGCCACTTGAATCGTAATTACTCACGTATTGCTTCTTGTTTCTCCTGTTGTCCTCTTCCATCTCCTCCTCGGGCTTAATCATTCTCACAGGTGGCTGTTAAAAACAACATTGACGTGTTCTACTTCAGCTCCCAGTACCCCATCAGCATGCTGTTTGTAGAGGACGGGAAGATGGGTGAGTGTTTCTTGGTGAAATCTCTTTACTCAAAAGCTCTGAAGCACCTGCTGGCGTCAGCGACATGCACATAAAGTGCGTCATCCTGTCAGTGAGGGGTTATTATTGGGACTGTTCATGTGAAGAATTGTGTGACGAAGTTCTGTGTGACTGTCCGCTGATGCACAGTTACACATTGGTTGTACACCAGTGGCTTAATGGACCCTTTTCCTATTTTGTGCCGCTGTTTGATTTATTCTGTAAAAACATGTTGGCATCTCTCCCCGTGGAGCCGTCTGATGGGGCTAACAGCAGGACTGCTGCCAGAGGCTGTGAGCTAATGCTCCAGAGCCTAAACCACAGCAGGGAACCTTGTGTTCTAGAGTGGAACTGAACTACTCACACTCTCTACTTGGACATTTTTTCCACTGCAGTTTGTACATTTACTACAAAATCTACTGTTATTTTCAGGCGTGTAGATTTCCGTATGTACTCTGTCTTTGGACTCACCCATTGATTACATCTCTTGCAGAGCGACAAGTCTTCCTCGCCACTTGGAAAGACATTCCTAATGACAACGAGACTCAGTTTCAGATCAAAGACTGCCATCTCAGCTCAGGTAAGAAGGATGAAAGAACAGAGCTTCCAACAGAGAAGAAAACAGCACTCTAGCCATTTCTTGCTGCTCCTTTATAAGTGGAAATAGCCAGACAGAACAGTGGTTATCTCAGAACCCGATCCTATCTCTAATGAAGCAAATTGCATTTGATGAGAAATCATCAGCTGCACTCCCTATTTACATGTGATAATTTAGTTTTACACAAGTGTGACAGCAGCTGAACTGGAGAGGAATTCCTAATGACAGCTTAATGGAGATTTCCCCCCCTTTCAGATTAAATTTCTTCTTCTTGAACAAAGAGAGAAAGATTTCACATCCTGCTGGGCCATAGCAGCAAGACAGAGGCTGAGGAGAAAAGTTAATTCCAAATTAGAGACTGTATCTTTGTTGCACAGACACCTGGGGAGGAAATTTCAGGGGATGATAAGGGTAAAAGAAACTCTTCATGGTCTGGTACATTTAATGGCTGTTTTCAGCAGACAACCATGGAGCATGGATAGTGGAGTCAGTGTGTGATTCTTCATACTTAATGACATCTGAACTACACTTTATGTTCTCTGACAGATGCAGCCTCCAACAAACTGCAGGGTAGCAACATCTTCACCATCGCAAAGCGCACAGTGGATGGTCAGGACATGCTGTATCAGTCCATAAAACTCACCAACGGCATCTGGGTGCTGGCTGAGCTGAGGGTGCAGGCAGGGAACCCAAATTACACAGTGAGTACTCTCCTACTAAAGAAATGACCTTCAGTGTGTTCCTCAGAGATCTGCATCTGTAACCACGTCATTACTTCCACTAGTAACACAAGCCTCAGCCTGCTTTTGTCTTCAGAACTGCCTATATTCTTTTAGATTTCAGTTATTACACGATAGAAGACCTATTGGTGTCATCTTCATGATGCCTTTATTGGTTCCCATGGTCTTTTTGTTCATTCATGATGATTGCTGAATGTGCTGAAGAAGGGAGGCTGATTGTGCAGGGATTAAAGTGCAGTGCTAGTATTAGTGATTTCTGTGTTACTACTGCCCACATGTGTTCTTTGCATCCTCCATTGTGCTGTTGCTCATGTCTGCTTTGTCAGCATGCCTCAGTGTCTTGATGGATTGTGTTTGGCTTAGAAATTCTGCATGACTCGTCCAGAAGCCCGACCTTGGCATGACTCTCCTCCTCCCTCCTCATCACTCTGTCTGCTTGCAGTTCATGTTTTATTTATGAGGTGGTATTAACTGTCTTTTTGTTTTCTTCTGTCTACACCAGTCAATTTGTCTTTCACACTGCTCTTGTTCATGAAATCCCCAGAACTTTAAATTGATTCACACCTTCCATAGTTCAGTCATCACATAGCCTGGCTTGTATTTACAGGTGCATTTTTTTTTATTTCCCACTGCACCCATTTATTCAACAGCATTAATTAAGGAGGTTTTTCTTGTCCATCTGCACTTCTGAAGTGCTGGTCCCAGCATGGCTGGAAGGGTGCCACTTGTTTTTTAATATCAGAAGAAAGAACGGTACCTTCAAGTTAACTGTCCTGTATGTGTCCCTTTGAGCTGCTCTGCGACAAGGTCCCCATGCTCTCTTGGCACAGATCATTAAAGCCAAGCTGCCAAAGCCTTTTGTCAGCAGCTATTTTTAGACCTGTAGATGTAAAGCCCTGCCACTGCCACTGTGTTTGTCGGTGGGCTTTATTGCTCTTCTGAAGACATAAAAACAATGATAATCTGTCACCAAGAAGGTAGATATATGGTAATTTGTTGGACGTTTGCTGCTACTCACCCATGCTGTTTCAAGGCTTGAATGTAGCTTGGCCTATTTTTTTGTATATCTGAAAACTTGATTGGCTTCAACCCTCCCTTGATGTCTCACTTTTTTCTTTAGAGTATTATAGCTGTGCCCCAATTTCACATACCATGCTGCTCCTAGCAGAGTTCGAATCTCTCCTTCATTAACAATGGAAAAGTGATTAAACCAAATATACTGGAAGATATCGCTAAATTTGATTTTGACTATGAGGTTAGTAGGACACAGAAAACAAACTTTTTATAAGTCCAGTATTCAGAGTTTCCTTATGCTGCTTGCTTTGCAGCTAAGAGCAACGCTGAGTGGTGAAACGGTAAAGTTGCATGCTGGACTCTTAAAAATGTCCCGATATGTGAGTTCTCTGTATTTACGCTGATATCTTGCTCTCATGACAACATCCATTATGGTGACAGTAAGTTTTAATTCATCCATTTGTCAGACTTCCAGCTGAGCTCATGCATACTTAATAATATTTATAGTGGAGAAATGGGGACACTACTCATCTTCTTGACATAAGGCATGGCGTTCTCATCTGCTGTCTCCTGTCCCCATGGCAACAGTGTGACCAGTGAGGATTTTCTACTCTTGATGACTCTTGCTGATAATTCCGATTTTTTTTTTATTTTTTTATTTTTTTTTTTTTGTCACAGTGAGTTTCAACACGGAAACAGACACCATGATGTGCATCCAGTCTCATAAGCAACTTTTTGCACCTTTTTTAGTTGACACACATCTGCTTTGTGTGGTTATTTCAGTTATTGATTTCTTTTTAATCCAAAAGAATCTTATTATTTTCCAAATTGTTTACTACATCACAAATAAGATTTCGATCAGAGGTGTTGACTTTCCTGTTTAAGGCACACCATCTGCTTTGTGCAGTATTGCCCTCTTGGTCGTCTTGCGTCACTGGCCTCCTGTACATTACTCCCATGTTGAATAGTCGGTGAACAGAGTTGTGTGTCATAATTCAGTTGGATCTCTGAAATGGTCCCTGTTCTGTTTTTGCTTGAATTCATCATTATGCAAGTGCTCCTGCTGGTCTGTTTGTGTGCCTTCTGTTCTCAGTCACAGTCTTCCATTTTTTAACTTTTGGATAACACATCCAACTTCTGCTAATGGAAGCTTTGATCATAGATCAAGTGAAGAGCTCCATGCCTACATGACTACTATTAACATTGATTATGATCAGAACCACAGAGTATGATACCTTGATTGTGCGTTTGCTTTGTCTCACTGTAGTGCTGCGTTCCTGCAGCTGTGTAGCAGTTCCTTGATGTTCTTTTCATGTTATCAGCCCCATCTTGTGATGAACAAAGCTTTATTGGTATGAAGAAATGAATCTCCAACTCCATCAATACTACACTCACTGAGCTGCCTTTTCTTTTCCTTCTGTTATTTTCCATGCCATATATAATGCTAATATTTTTTACCAGCAAGTGCTCGGCTGAAACACAAGTGCTGCAGTTCTGTCTCTCTTTTTAAAAGCAGCTCGGAGCTTCTGCATTTCCTCACATCATGCCCCATGCTGATCGGAGCACAGCTGTCTAAGTGTTGCCAGCAGCAGCAGCATGCATTAGTAAAGCGCCTTGAGTGTACCAATGCAGTGCTGAAGGAGCCGTACAATATCACAGTTTCCACCACCATACACAGCGCAGTCCATCATCTTCATTTTGATGAATATTCACTGAGTCATGGTGCAGACTGGTGTTAAATTCCAGTCAGTCAATCACTACTTTTAGTAGCCCGTTACTACGGGCTAATTTATGATCACTGTAATTATGGTAATGGACTCAAAATGGCGTAAATGCTGTGGTGTCGTTGACATTTGAGCAGAACAGCTTGATAATGGTTAAGGCAAAAGGATGGCAGAGGGTCACTGAAAGTAATCCGGAGGAAAAAGTATGGAGAAAAGCATCTAGTAAAAGACACCAAACAGAATAAAAGAAATAGAGGTTACTCTGCCCTGGCTGAGAACAGAGATTTTTTTTTTAAGTTGGCAAACTGTATTCTGAGAATTTCTTGCTTCTCTTGTGTTGGTAAACTGGTATTGTGACCCTCAAACTATTGCAGCTCCACTCAGTGTAACAAATGTGATTTAAAGCAATGACAATGATTAAAGCTGAAAGAACAGCTCAGTGATGGAGTGTGTCGCTGTCGGGGTGAGGAAAAAGCTTCTTCACTTCTTTACACAGACATGATGTGGGTTATTAACAAGAGAGCACAGCTGGTTTCACTGTGCATCCATTAGTGTATTTTTTTTTAATGTTCAGCATCATTTGTTGTTTTTTTTTTTTTTGGTGCAACATCATGAGGTTTGTGTCCTGTTGCAGCTGCCTTGTGTTTACTGTGAGTGGATATGAGGAAATGACATCTGCAGTATGATTGCAGTACAATGAGAGAAAAAACTCCTTCATATCCTAATTGTCCTCCCAGCTGAGGCTGACATCAAAGTGTGGAGGGGGGATGCTTGTGTTTTCTCCAGTGTGTTTATGTATATATATATATCTGTCTGCAGATCTGTGTGTATTTTATAAGACTGAATTAAGGATATTTTAATGCAGAGCGGAATGAATGCATTTATCTGTTAGAAAGGGGAGACATTTAAACAAACAACAATGTGAAAATTTGTTGGTTTTAAAGATTTAAAAGATTGAAGGATTTAAGGCACCTTCTGCCAATTTTCCTTCATTTTACCTGAAAAATGGCTTAAATTTATTGATGTTTCTGTCAAACTTGGCACTTAAATTCACAGCATTTTAGTCTAAATCATATGTAACACCTTTCCTCTCCTTTGTCCCTCAGGTCTCATTGAAATGCAGAGCTCCAGAGGTTTCCCAGTGTGTATTCCAGAGTTACGAGGCCGTGCTGAAGAACTGAATAAACAGCCCACACCTCCGCCTGGCCGCTGCCCCATGCAGACTCACAGCACGTCCACTTGCTCTTTGTCACCCGACCTGCAAACCATATTACAAACCTCATGCAGTGCAGCAGCACCCTTCCTGCTGCATTTGGCCTGGAGCCCGCAGTCAGTCTGTCACCCAGCTGTTTTATTAGGATGTTTAATTCTCTTTTTGTTCTATTGTTTTTTCTCCTCAAGACTGCAGAGATTTCTGGTTCACTGTCTTGGCTGGCCTTCACACCACATGTGCCAGTTTCAGGACATTGGCTTAAGTTAAATTATCTGCCTGATCCATCCTGTTACCACCTTTTATTCTTGGGGGACAGACGGCTGTGTGACTGGTATCTCTTTTGATGCACGAGGCTTTTTAATCATTTTCAAGCCCCTTTCTCTGCAAATTAGAGTCTATTTTTAGCATTTGCAATCAGCAGGTGAATCATTGCTGTCGGCATATTTATTTGGAGGTAATTTCAATTTAGATGCAGCAGAATCTGGCTTTATTTTGCCTTACTGTCTCTGCTGGTGTGAAGCGGATGGTGGCTGTGACAGCCTGTAAAAGACACATAAATACTTAAAAACTACACTATTATCTTTTTTTTTTTATAGAGATTTCTTTAGCATCTGTGGTTAGCAGTGGGATCGGATTCTCTCCTGAGCGTCTGATGTGTGCATGGGAGTTGTGCCGAGTTGTGTGTTTCTTTCATTTTTACATCTTGACATTTTATAGACTAGCAGCAGTGGACTGCTCTGTTACCTAGTCATTCCATGGTTTAATTTGTGTTTGTAGTCTTGTTACTGTACATGTGGTGAACTGGCAGAGGAGCCTCAGGTGGTGAGGATTTTACAGCTGCTGCTTCCCCCTGCGTTAGCGACAGCCGCTCAGGCTCTCTGCCACTTCATTGTCTCCGTGTCTCCTCATTACAGCCCTCTTTGAGTTCCGTGGCCCCCTGAGATGAAGGCTCAAGTGAAATAAACTGACGCCATAGTTTGTAACACCTCTGGATAGCAGGCGTATGTGTAGGTAGCATGCTGAACAACATCCATGGTCCTTGTTCTACCTGGAGATTAATTGGATCCCGTTTTCGAGTCATTACATGGAAGCCCTTTTTATCGGCTGTGCAGGATGAATGTACCCACACCAACAACTTTTGCAGATCGGAGGAGGCTGTGTATTCCTGAGTGTGTGTCTTTGTGTGTGGTGTCAGTTGATTAATATTAAATGCTGTAAAAAAAAAAAAAAAAGCAAATGTTTAATCAGATGTTTTGATTGACAAATTTTGTTTGTTGTGTGTACATCATTTAAGAAAGAACTATTAAAAGTCTTGATAAATTCATTTTACGATTATTGTCATTAGTTCTGCTGGAATAAATGCAAGTCCCCACATCACAGGATGTAAAACATTATCTCCACATTCCCTTATGGGCCTATGTGCATTGTTTTCACACGCTTTCTATTCATTGGCGACCTTTGTGGGCTCTCTGGTGGACTTCCAGCTCTGCTCCAGGGTTACAGGCCTTTGCAGCTTTGCATGTGAACTCAGCCAGCTCTTTGCTTTCAGCCTTGATCTATGAGTCAGGTCTAAAGGTTTATCCACTCCACTGTGCATCCTCATGGCAGAGGTACCACTCTGAAGCAGTGACGGGGTTTAGAAAGAAAGAAAAGAAGTCAGTGCTTTGGAAAGCTTAACCAGGATTTCCACTGCATGACCTAACGGAGAGCACAAACACCTCTCATCTCAGATCTGTTGCTCTGTCGGCTTACTTCACAGACGCTGAGAAAAGTTGGTGCTCCAAAGCTTTAACAAGTGTTGGACTATTTTTTTCTAATGAATGATCCATACTATTGATTTTTTTTTCTGTGATGAATACTTCCCAATAGGGGGCACCACTTCACTGCTATTTGGTGAAGTCAATGACTTTGTCATCCAGTTAACACCAAGAGAGTAATCTTTGTAATTTAGTTTATTCGTTTGTTAGACATTAAAATCGCAGCCACACATGGATCACAAACGTTCACCTCATTATACAGACATTTCTGAAGGTGGAAATGACACAATAACCAAGTACTGCATGTGGCACATTTGAGCTTCAAAGTGCTTTTGTCTGTTAAAATACAAAGCTTTATAGATATAATTTAAATAAACGTTGCGTTGTCAAGTTATTTATCCTTTTGCTACTAAACTAGGGTGATGACAAATAATCCTTTATTATTGTCTTGACTGACCTGCTGTCAAGACAGACCTGATGGCTCAACAGAAAGTGTACTAATGCATATTTGTATCTGTATCATAAATAAGAGAAACCCGGAGTTTCTTCAGGAATTGACCACCACACATTATTTGTGACTAGAGCCATACAACTACATTAAAAACTGCCACCTGATGGATGTCACAAGCTCATCTGTGGGCCTCCATAAAAAAAAAATCTATTTTGTCTTTCAGACTTTGGTTCCTTTGTGTTGGCCGCTGTCAGCCTGTAAGGATTGATGGGACACATTGTCCCCGCTCTGCTCCAAGGACCCTGTCCAGAAGTAATAAGTCACCTCAGACATATGATGTTCTCTGTGACCCTCGCGCTGAGATGATGTACAGTGTGTGGCCGCTTCCTTTGCCATTTTATTTTGCGGCGTATGGGAGCTCGCAGCCTTGCGCACGCCTTGCGCACGACACGATCCTATTGGATGAGCAGGGCAGGGGGATATGGCAAGTGATGAGAGAGAGAGAGAGAGAGAGAGAGAGAGAGATGATGTCTTTCCAGCAGCAGACACAGTACGCTGCTTAACAGACTCCAGATGCCTTCACAGAAAACGCACCTCCGCCTGCTCCGTCAGTCGCCTCTTCTTCCCAGAATCACGCTGATATAAACGGATCCTTCTGTTGTCGAAGATTATGGGGTTTCATCCTATTTCAGAGCACGTGGATCGCGTATTTACGAGCCTGGCGGCTGCGCGTCCGTCCTCCCTGTGATGGAGGAGCGCGGCGGTGGTGCATCGCTGGAAATGAGTGAGAGGTGCAGAGGAGGAGATGATCAATGAAGATACGAGAGCCTCCTGTGCGTTTGGACAAGGTCAGAGTCTAGCCGGGGTAAGATTATGTCCACGTGGAGACAAGAAGGACGGAGTTTGACGCTTTCTCTCCGGGGACGAGGTTTCCTGGGGATGCCGCCTGAAAACCAAGAGTTTCTGTGTGTGCCTGCAGAGGCAGCGGAAAGCCTTCCGTTGGCTTGATCATGCTTAAGCTTTCATTTTGACAATCTGCGTGGATTCTTTCTTTTTCACCCCCCGGGAGACAAAGTTTCCTCTGCTCGGCTCGACTGGTGCATGATTTGTTCGCCCACTGCTTTGTTTATCGCTCGCAGTTGAACCCGGTTGAGGTGATTTAGTGGCTGCTGGTGTGAGGTGGAGGGGGTGAGGGGGGAGAAGCAGTGGCTCGATTGAATTCCAACAGAGCAGCAAACACATCACACATCCAGCTGTGGAGCTTCTGCACGGTCACATCTGTCGTTCTCGTCGCTGTCCATGGTGCTGAAGTCGTGCTCCAGGAATGGTGGAGACGCTGAGTATCGCAGTGATCGGTGCTCCCGGAGTGGGGAAAACTTCTATAATCCGCCAGTTCATCTATAACGATTTCTCGGAGGTGTACACACCGACCAGGACCAGATATGTGTACAGACCCTCTGTCATACTGAACGGGAACATGTACGAGCTGAAGGTTTTGGACGTCCCGCCAATCTCCTCTTTTCCATCCAGCTCCAGTCAGGTATCTGTCTCAGGACACAGATGAATTCAACTTTATCAGCATTTGGTGCATTCTCTGACCTACTGCATTCACATCTTATTTATTTAGTATACAGCCTGCTACCATTTGTCCAATTTTATTTATTCTGCTATCACTATCAGATGTCCCCCATGTCTACTAGTTGCTATGGAGACCCGACTGACTTAAAGCCTTCACTTTGACGTTGTAAACTGTCTCTCTCTCTCTCTCTCTACCCCCTCATGAGGATGGAAAGCCTTATTAATCAGGTCTCCAAAGGCCCATCACTAAGAGCAGTGTTTAGTGTCATGTTAAAGCTGCATGCATGCTTCCTGTGAGGGGGGGGGGGGGGGGGGGTTGCGGGATTTTTGCCGGGGCCGTGGAAAAAAATAAGAGCCGGTTTGTGGTGCCGGAACCATGTTAAAAAGTCACT
>JAVQJX010070863.1:0-12950 GCA_036025115.1 Ambassis agassizii
CGCGTGGCCTGTCCGGTGTGGCCGCCCGCTGACCCCCCCCCCCCCCCCCCTGTCAGTCTTCCAGGTGTGAAGAAGCCTCTGGGTCAGTACGGACCCGCTGGTGTGGCAGACGCCACCTCATGCTCTGCTGCCGCCACAAAGGACGAGGACGAGGACGACATCGACCTGTTCGGTTCTGATGAGGAGGTGAGGTCCGAGTCCCCTCGCTGAGCCCGTGTCCTCTCTGTGAGCTTGACCCTGATCTCTGTCTGGCAGGAAGACGCTGAGGCAGCCAAGGTGAAGGAGCAGCGCCTCGCTGAGTACGCCGCCAAGAAAGCAAAGAGTACGTCCTAGCAGGCGCCCGGATCGGCCGTCAGTTTGGCGCTTCATGATGATCATCCTATCACCATCTTTCGGCTGACTGCCTGATGGACATCTTCACTTGACCTGATTAGCCTGCGCCTCCACCAGAGTGCAGGTAGTGTTGTTACTATAGCGACTGACTCTCTGTGTGTTCTTTTCAGAGCCCGCCCTCATTGCCAAATCGTCGATCCTTCTGGATGTGAAGCCGTGGGATGATGAGACGGACATGTCCAAGCTGGAGGAGTGTGTTCGCAGCATTCAGATGGACGGACTGCTGTGGGGACAGTGTAAGAGCCCGATCAGGACCGCCTCACTGATTCCTGCTCTGAGTCTGTGATGATTTAACTCACCATCTTTCGGCTGAAAACTGATGGACACTTTACCATCTGAAACTCTGAGCCACGGCTGTAAAGGTAAAGCCACCAATGACTGATCAATAATTAATTTGATGGATGTGTTTGCAGCCAAACTGGTCCCGGTGGGTTACGGCATCAAGAAGCTGCAGATCAGCTGCGTAGTGGAAGATGATAAGGTGTGAGCCTTCTTTCTTTTCTGAGTGCGTTTCGGTGCGTCCTGTGTTTAACGCTCGTGTCTCGTGTCTCTTATGTGTTTCCTGCTGCAGGTGGGCACCGACATCCTGGAGGAGAAGATCACAGAGTTTGAGGATTACGTCCAGTCGATGGATGTCGCTGCATTCAACAAGATCTGAAAAAAGCATCACTATAAAAATAAAAAGCACTTCAGCACAAAATCTGTTTGTTTACATTTTGTGTTACAAAAATAATAAAGTGTTTTAAAGAAATAAATGTTATAAACTTTAAAATGTGCAGACAAACCTCAGAGATTCTTTAAAGGATGCAGTTCTCCCCATTGCCCATAGGCGGCTCCTGTACTCTGGTCTCCCGCTCTGCCGCTGATTCAGCCGTAGAAGAAGAGTCAGACCGGAAGCAGCGGAGCGGCGAAGCAGCGCGCGGCGGAAGAAGTCTTTAATCTGTGAGGAAAGTAAACAATAACAAACGGACAGCTGCGGGGAAACACTCAGATCAAAGACGAATTCACGCGCGCCTCGTTTATCCGAGCCCACCTGTCCGCTGCTCTGCAGGGACGCTGCTGAAGTAGCCGGCTAGCCGGATGCTAACGCTAACAGTGGAGCCACGTCACCGGCAGCGTCGCCTTGGTTACCGTTAGTCCGGTTTAGCGCGAGTTAACCGGGAACCGGTGAGCCGGGTTTAAATGCTGCTGTTTAGCTTTTGGAGCGGCAGCCAATCAGAGCTGTGCTTTCCCTGCGATGTGATTGGACAAATGAAACGGACAGGAAACAGGCGCGCTGCTCGTTTTAACAGCCAATCAGCGCTTAGACTGAAGCGCGTGGTGGCCGCCGCAGCCTGAACACTTTGTTATGGTTTACAGTTTGAACCCGCGGATCAATCAGATTACTGGTCACGCGATTATCAGATGAAGATTGATGATGTATTGTTGGTGTGTGTCTGTTCGCCTCCTCAGGCTCATGGACTCGTTCACACGGTCGCTGCTGCTCACAGCATGGAGGGCTCTGACCTCGCCGGCCCATCAGTGACCTCACCGTCTCCAGGTGAGCGTCCTCACACCTGAACATCCAATCAGGTGACTGCTGCCACTCACTCTGTGTGTTTCAGATCTCCTGTCAGGATGTCAGACTCCTCTGATGAAGGTAGAACACACACACACACACACACTTATACTGCCCACTTTATAATCCTCTCAGTTACACCGTGTGTGTGTGTGTGTGTGTGTGTGTGTGTGTGTGTGTGTGTGTGTGTGTGTGTTCAGATGAGCAGACGAAGCTGGGGCCGACCAGCAGGTGAGTCTTCCTGTCATCCTGGTCTCATGAGTTAACAATCCAAATCTCTAATAACAGTTACTTTAGAAAAGCATTGGACTGCTTGTCGTGGTTACCTGCGACAGGTGAGTGTGTGGTCAGCTGATCTTGCTTGTCGGTCTCTGTCTGACAGAATGTGGCTGGAGTCTGAGCCCGGCCCGTCCAGGTGTGCTCCCAGCAGGCAGGGTTACTGTGGATACTGCAGAGTCCTGTACAGTAACCTGGACCAGGTACACCTGAGTCTCACATGTGGTCATGTGACCTGTTGATCAGCAGTCTGTTCATGCTGTCACACCTTTCCTCAGCACCTGTCCAGTCTCAGACACCTGGATGCGGTGCGGACGTCCTCCAGAGGTTCCGGCAGCATCGCCTCAGCCAGCAGCAGAACCAAACTAACCCTGCTGGAGCGATTCCTGCAGGACGTCCTGCAGCACCACCCACACCAATATAATGACCCCAGGTACCAACAAACTACATCACTGCGGGTGACATCTGACCGCCGTTCAGAAAGCACACCTGTCCTGTTGCCCGTTGACAGTGTCTTCACACGCTTGTGTCCCTAACAGGCCGTCTCACGCTGACCTGCCGTCAGTCTCTGCCCCTCTGTTGCCGAGAGCAGAGCTCGATGAACTTTGTTTCTCTGATCACGGCAGTCGCTCGCAGGGAACCCGCGAACGCCTGCCCAGTTCTGACGACGCGTCCTGTCAGCCAGCCAATCAGCAGAGAGATGATGGAACCTACAGCCAATCAGGAGAGCCAGCCAGCCAGGAGAGGCTGTCTGCACCAATTATAGAGCTGGAGGAAGGAGGGGCCGTCCCTACAGGACGCACTGCACCCACTGGAGTCCAGTCCCCCAAGTGTCAGACCCCGCCCCCTCAGGCTCCGCCCTCTGTCCACCGAAAAGCCCACAGGAAGACCAACAGGAGGAAAGCGAGCGGCTCCTCGTCGTCCTCGCAGCCCTGCAGAGGACCCGAGCCCCGGCCTCACCGAGCCGGGAGCCCTGGCCCCGGGTGCTTCAGTTCCCTGGCCCCCACAGAGCCGACGCCATGGCTGAGCTGGCAGAAGGAGAGGAGGGAGGTTCACAAAGAGGAAGCCTTCTCCTCTGACCACAGTGACCCCCTGGACCAAACCATTGAGGAGGTCTGCCTTTTCTAATATAGAGATGCTAACTGCAACGTTGCTTCCTGTTAGCCGACGTTTAAATGGTGTTTGTGTCCGTCGGGTCTCAGGTCATCCGGAGCTGTTGTCATGGAGTCAGTCTCACTGACTGCGAGCGGGAGGAGATGGACAGCTTCCGCCTCAGTCTTCCGGTCTCCATGGAAACACAGAGTGAAGACTGGGACTCACCTGTACAGGTACCTGTGTGTCAGCACAGAAGACGGAGTCAGGCTCTTTATCTGTACTGAAGATGTTTCTCTGCAGGTGGTGTCACAGCGAGGACAGGGGCAGGACCTGAACCAACTCATGGACTTTCAGGTTGACATGGAGGACCAGGTGTACTCATACCAGTTAGACTCTGCACTTCACAGGGAGCACAGACCAGGAGGCGGGGCCAGGGAGAACCGGGGATTCTGGACTCTGCCCATAGAGGAGGTCCTGCCGGCCCCGGAACACATCCCAGAATCTTTTAAGGGGAAGACCTGGGTCCAGATCGAACAGGAGGACGAGCAGCGAGTGGAGAAACTGGTCCGACAGTTCAGAGGCGGCAGATTCATCTGCTACTTCGACTCCGAGTCCCTCGCCAGGTAGGAAAACTGCTGACATGTTCGTCGCCACACATATTCTAGAATGGCTCATCCTTCGTTGCTGTCAGGTTCGGCAGGAGGAGGCAAAATAAGAAATATGAGGAGGCGGAGCCAGGAGTGCTGCCCTTGGTGGATCGAGATGATGAAGAGTCTGTGTGTATGGGGAGGAGAAAAAGGAAGAGGAGGCGGGTCTTCAGAGTGGCATCCAGGTGTCAGGTGAGTCAGACTCGTCAGCTTCTGTTGGAGACGCCTGCAGGACGTTTCACGCGGTTCTGTTCCCACAGGTTGTTAAAGTCAGTCACAGCACGCAGACCGTCCAGTTGGTTGTCCCAGCTGTCCATCATCAAGCTCTGGAGGCTCCACCCACCAGCATCCCTTCAGCCAATCCCGACACAGCAGAGAGGACACCTGAGGCGCCGATGTGGCGATGCCTCCCCCCTCTGTACACCAACATTGTCACACCTGTGCAGCCACGGACCTCGCTGGTGTACCTGCTCTGTTCCCCTTCTGGCTCCACCCCCACCCCAGCAACAGACTCTGCTTCCAAACGCTGCCGGAAGAAGCGGCGTCCACTGGACTTGCAGGGGTTAAAGGTCAAATACAAACGACTTCCCGTCAGGTTCTATGAGCCTGGCTCCAACCGCATCCTCAAAAACTTACCTAAAGGCTTCCTGTGGCGCAGAGGTCCCGCCCCCTTGGACCCGCCACCACCATGTGTCCGTCAGCTGTTTCGCAGTCTGAGTCCAGACCTGAACACGGACAGACTGCCAGGGGAGGGGCCTGCAGGGTCCTGCAGTGCTAAAAGTCACAGGCCAGCAGACCCCCCCTTCAGCCACGGCAGCAGTTTCCTCCTGAGCACGCTCAGTACAGACTCAGCTCAACCTGACCTCACCAGAAGGAGGGTCAGGATGCCTCAAACTGTGACTACGCCTCTCAGCACCAGGTCAGGAAGGGGCGGGCGGAGGGAGAGGGCGGCCCCGCCCCCTTCCACAAGAAGGACCCGAGCTCAGGCCGTGCCCGCTCAGATCACGGCCTCGCAGCCCCGGAGGGAGGGACTGCGGCAGTCAGGACCTAGCAGGAAACTTCCTGGCTCTACAGAGCCCGCCCCCCTGTCATCCACCGCAACTCCACAGCCGTCCTCCCGCCGGGGAAGGGGCCGAAGAGGGCGGGGCTCTGAGAGGGGGCACAGGTAGCAGCTCGCCTCATTCCTAAACTTTATCAAACATTACATGGTCAGAAACATCCCCGAACCTGATAACCTGATCGAACCGGTTATTGACCTGATTACTGATGACGCCAGTTTATAAGTGAGGCTGCTGGATTCTCTGTTCTGTCTGTTGGTGCCAAGAGTCACATGAGTTCATCTGAAACATGTTCCAAATCATACTGTAAAAAATAGAATCTTTTTTTATTTTTATTTCTGATAAATGGGAACAGTTTTTACAGCGCAGACATCAAAATGTCAACTGGATTTCTAAAGATAATTAAAAAAATAACATTTTAATCCTCACGTTTTCACACAAAGCAAAACTTGAATGAATGTTGGCAGCTGTACGTTTCTATGGAAACACCTGGTCCTTTTCTATCTGTGTTTATTTAATGCTGAATAAACTCTTTTGTAAGACGAGTCACCTGCTCAGTGTGCCGTCACAGCATCCACCAGGTGGTGCACACAGTCTCCCACCTGCTCTGCAGCCCGCACAAGTGCTTCCCCCTTCCTGTCACCTACACACACAATCAATACCTTTATTGATAAGGTCACTTTGTAATGATGATAATGACACTAGACGGATGCTGTCTCACCAGTGTGTGTCTCCGCCCACTTGTCTGCCTCCATCACAGTCTTCAGCCTGTTTGCAGCCTCCTGCAGCAGCTTCTCTGGACTACATGTCCCACAATCCTCCTCTCCCACAGAGAGACTGTCATCTATCTGTAGCTCTGCCTTCTCAGCTCCATCTCGTCCTGCTGGATTCTGGATGGCACCTGCAGACTCGTCCTTCACGTCACGCTCACTCACTGCAGGAGATGGAGTTCGGGTTCTGGCCTTTCCCTCCTCGTTCTCCTCTTCCTCCTCCTCCTCCTCCTCTCCATCCTCGTCTTCACTGGAGTTCCTCTGGGCATCAGAGGTTGGTGTGATGCTTTCTCTCTCTGTGTTCTCCGTGGCACTCTGTGGTGTGTTGCTGGTGTGTTGTTGAGCAGCCATTGTGTTCAAAGCCTGCAGAACAAAGTTTGCCAAATTTTAAAACTTTCGTTCCCAGACTGCTTTTACTGGAGCTTCAGTCTGACAGCAGGGGGCTACCTGCGTGAGCATGGTCTGAAGACGGTCGTTATGCTGTCTGAGTGTTTCCATGGTAACCTCCATCTCAGCACATCTGTCCTCAAGGATGCCCTGCTCTGATTGGACGGTCAGCCTCCAGGCCTGCAGCTGCTGTTCCAACAGCCTGAGAAGAGAAAGCCGATGAGATGAGGGCGAGCTCAGCGGCCATGTTTGTTTTTCATGTTTCAGTCTCACCATTTGTCCCGCTGCAGGTTTCTGACTTCTGTCAGCAAAGTCGACGCCTCCAGCAGGAAATGCACACATCAGTTTATCAATACAGAAATAATCGGTGCTTAATCAATACAGTCAACACAGTGAGGTCATAAGGGGTCACCTGCTGAGAGGGTGACTCATCTGTCTGAAGAGCTTTGGACAAGCAGGGAGAGTGTGGATGACTTAAGGCATCATGGGAAACGTCTTGGTCAGAGTTGGAGTTGTGAGCAGCGTCAGCCAATCGTGTTGAAGCATCAGAGGGAGGCGGGGCACTGAGACAGGAAATGGCTTAAAGACGCTTAATGAGCTTTTTTCTTTGATTCCTCACTGGTCTCACCTGTTCTGTGTCTCCGCTGCCTCTGCCCACATTAACACTCTCTTCCTATCAGCTCCTCGCTGAGTGTATCGCCGTGGCAACAGGGCATGGCGAGCGCTGTGTGCTAACGAGGACAGGGACTCTCTCCAGGTGGGCTAATGTCAATCAGTGAAGAACCAACAAGCCAAAAACATGATGAGTGTATGTTCACCTGTGTGTGTGTGTGTGTGTGTGTTTGTGTCACCTGTGAGCAGAACTCGAGCACTGGATGGTGGGTTTTGTGTTTCTTGGTCCGTCTGTCCGTCAGGAAGCAGCTCTGACACACGTGGACGTTCACACACTTCATACAGCGATACCTGAACACACAGCAGAGGCTGGTTGGCTGTTGGCTGTCAGTGCAGACGATTGTTGAGACGTTGTTGGAGACTGACAGACTCACCTGAGCCCAGTGATGGGGAAGGTCTTGCAGGTGTGGCAGCGGACAGAGTGACTGACGTTCTGACTGACTGACAGCCGGTACACGGTTGGTAACCAGAGTAGCAGGCGCGGCTCGCTCTGCAGCCATGACAGCACGTGTTCTTTACTTGCCGTTGGGGTCAACACCTAAAAACACACCATCAGCATGTTGCCATGACGACCAAGATGCTGAGTCTGCACGTTCTTACCCCATTAAAACACGACCTCACCGCAGCCTCCACGTCACCGAACACTACGTCCTCCTGCACCGCCGCAGGAACCTAAACACACACCGGTTAGCAGGAGCAAGGCATGATGGGAAATGTGGACTGCACTCTGTTTACTTGACTGAGGTCCTGCAGCAAAGATCTGAGTCTGGACCTGCTGATGAACCCTGAACTGTTCTCTGACACACCCAACAAACCTGCAGGACACACCGACACCAGGCTCTTATTGTGAAAACAGCAAAGGCCCCACAGCAGCGTGTTTTATTCTGAAAGTCCAGGATGCTTCCTCACCTCTGTACTTAACCAGCAGGTTGTCTGAACTCAGAGCCATCAGGGCAGTTTGGAGGGAATTAGCTGACACACAACCTGTCCGAGTCCTGAAACACATACGTGACACACGGTCACACACCACACTGACACACACACACACATGCAAACACACACGGTGTGACTCTGGCCTGTCGAAAAGACGGAACATCAGACTGCACGTTTCCTCCGGAGCTACCACAGTCACATGACCTGGCACGTCCTGCGACACGCCGTGAAACATGCTGTTCAGTACACGGGTCACTTCCTCCCTACTCATTGTGAGCTGCATAGCTCCGCCCACCGGTTGGAAAGCCGCCATGACATGTCGAACCGACACAACGTGCACTGGAAACACACGTTAATATTTCATTAGTGTGTGACGGCGTGTCAGCGCGGTGTCATCATGACTTGCTCTTACTGTGACAGAGTTTCTGCAGAGACCGGAGCTTCATGGCGGCTCTGTAGACCGACGGGCGGATTTCATTCATCCCCTCTGTCACAAAACAGGAAGTAAACAGGAAGTAAGCAGATCCAGTATCGGGGTGCTACGTCTGCCCCCACGTTGTTCTTACCGATGCTGTCCAGGTCCATGAGGAGTCTGTGAAGACAATACAAGGTGTTATTGTCGGTTGAATCTCTGGGTGGAGATCTGCTCAAACCGGACTCACCTTCCTTCAGCTGAGTGCAGTTCAAACCCAGAGGCACGCCGTGAGGCTGCTGAATGATGGATGAAGGTGTCGGTTATCATCACAGCTGCTGCTCACCTGCCACCTGTGGACCAATCAGCCGCCGCTGACATCACTGTCATAACATGCAGGAGCTGCAGGTGGAGACAAGCTCTCTGCTCAAGCACCAACGAAGAAAATAAAATAAACCTGTGAACAAATGGATGACCTTTGACCTCCTCCTCAGTGATGTCTAACTATGAGGCTGAGTGGCCTGATGAGGAAAACAAACGCACCGCTGTGGCGCCCTGTGTGGCTTCTTGTTTTTCTTCAAACTGAAGCTGATTGTTTGTTTGTGGCGGGAACACTGCCGCCGTTCTTCTTCTGCTCTGACATAAACAGAGCCGTGTCACACCATCGCAGCATCACACCACCACGCTGTGACTGCATGTCAGAGGGAACATCAGCACAGCGTGAAGGCACATGCTGACCTGATGAGGGCGCTATGTGAGCCAGAGGGAACCACCTGCAAAGCACCCGTTCCGCCGCATCACATGACAGGATGTCAGTATCTACAGGTGCTGTTGGTGCGCTCGGCGCCCTCCTGTGTTCATGTTAGGTCCTAAATCACATGAACCTGCTGAGTCCTATGTGGGAAATAAGAATCCCTTTTTAACAAGGACGCCTCGACTTGCTGTGACTTTCACACATCAGGTCGATGACTGTTCACATGTGATGCCATCGCCGTCCGCCATGAGCTAACAGAACTTCCTCAGCGGGCCCTGATTGGTCAGCTGTGACAAAGAGTTTGGAAAAAACAAAGAGATGCTGTTTTTGTCTACGGCTCCTCCTGGTGGGCGTGGCCTCCGAGCTCCACTGAGCCATCAGTGTGACTCGGGATTCAGTCTGTTTCTCCTCGTCATTGCTGCTGCTGGGTGAGTGCACACACACACACACACACAGACCTGCTTCACACACACACGCCTCTGTGGTCACTGTGGTGGTCGGCTCATTCCAGACGTGCGAGCTGTGCTGCGGTGAAAATGAAGCGCTCCTTGGGGATCTCTCTGGTGCTGTGTGGTGCTCTGATCGGACTGGGTACGTTTGATTTTGTGTCAGTCACACAGAGGTAGGTGGCGCTTTGTCAGCCTGATGAGGTCCTGAGGTGGTGGTGGTGGTATTGGGGGGGGGGGGGTATTTGCCTCAGACCTGGACGCGGTGACTTTTTAACCGGGGCCTGTTTCTTGTAGGCTCCGCCATCCGCTGCTACAGCTGCAAGGACTACACAGCCAGCTGCACCAAACAGCGCGAGTGCAGCTACGACGACGCCTGCCTCACCCTCTACGAGAGAGGTGCTGCTCCAACGCCGGCCCCGGTTGCCCAAAGAGCACTCAGATCTCATGTGTGTTTCTCTTGATGTCCTGCAGGGGGCATGACCTTCCGTCAGTGTCTTAAGTATTCAGACTGTGAGTACAGCCGGCTGGGCCAGATGTTCCCCCAGGTAACCACGACAACGCAACTCACACATGTAGCGCAGCGTCTGTTAATCTTTGCAAACAGGAAGCCAAAGGTGAACGGAGGGGGCGTGGCATCAAACAGGAAATGAAAACATTAACAGGAAAAAGACTGGAGAGAATTGATCCATCTGTACACCACACAGCACCGATCAGTATTTGGTCTGTATTGATTACTCCATGATTCTTTATCACTTCCAGGTTTCCAGTTTTACATTCAAGTGCTGCAACTCCGACCTGTGTAACTCCGCCCCCTCATCTGCAGCGAGCTCTCTGATTGGTTTGCTGGCTTCGGCAGTTGTCATGTGGTGGTTCCACTGAAGGCTCAGCAGCGCCCCCTGTGTGCAGCAATGCTCTGATCAGAATAACGTCTGATGTCTAACTGATTCATCAATCAACAACATGAGATCAATAACATGTGACTCCTCTCCTTTTATTTTGAAAACACATTATTAGTGAAAATAAACATCAAATAAACATCACTGATCAGTGTGCAGCTGAAGCAAACCTAAACGTGTGATGTATTGATTTATGACTTATTGATTATTAAAAACTTCACAGACACAAAGTGTATTCATAGATTACAGAAACTGATCAAATGTTACTGATGAGTTCAGCTTTAACAGTATAAAATAAAAATTTAAACCTGGAATTTGAGTCTGTCCTCTGCTTTTTCAAACGTTTACTGAGTATAATAAACAATAAATCAATCAATAATCAGCGATCACTACAGGCTTGATCGATCTGCTGCGGTTTCTACAGGAGCTCAGAGTAATCTTACTCAGGTTTTACAGTGTTTTTATGTTGTTAATTCAGACTCTTTGTCTGCTGCTGTGGTTTTACCGGAATTATTTTTACCACATTTTGTAGTGTTTCTCAGTTATGTTGTTTTTTACAGTATTTTTTTTTACAGTGCACCTCAGAGTGTAACAGGAGAGTTTGAACCGCTGCGCTCTTCCGGGTGTCTGACGTCACAAAAACACAGGAATCTGACTTTCAAAATAATCACGTGCGTCAGTTCGTGAAGCAGTGAGGGGCTTTTATTGTGAAAATACAAACAGGAAGTGTGGTCCGCACGCTCGCTGCCTTGACGCTGCGCTCGCGCTTTGATGTGACAGGATGACAGTTTGATCAGAAACGGGGATCAACCTGCTGCTGCTGTGACGTCACCATGGCTCTCAAGGTAAGCGCTCACCTGCTCGAGGCGGTGACCTTTGACCTCCGGGCGCGTGACCGGGCTGAGCGGAACCTCTGAGTTCTGATGAGCGCGCGGAGCTCCGAGCAGAAAAGATCGTTCACGTTAGATGAGACGGCGGAGGCGCGAGGACACGTCCGGAGGGGAACAGCTGACCGGAGGGGACGGAAACATCCCGATAATATGATAATAAATAATAATGAACACGCGCGGCGTTATCAATACATCGAGAAAAACAAAGTCAATAAAAGAAAGAAAAGCTTCATTTAAACAGTCAGAGCAGCTTCCTGTGAAAACCGGTTCAGTTTGTGGCGTCAACACGAAGCTGCAGGAAGCTGCTCTGACTGACCGTTTGGACTGAACGCACAGCCCAGAGACAGTCCTGTCCCTGTGTCCATGTGTCCATGTGTCCATGTGTCCATATGTCTGTGTGTCCATGTGTCTGTGTGTCTGTGTGTCCATATGTCTGTGTGTCCATATGTCTGTGTGTCCATATGTCCGTGTGTCTGTGTGTCCATATGTCTGTGTGTCTGTGTGTCCATGTCTGTGTGTCCCTGTGTCCATATGTCTGTGTGTCTGTGTGTCCATATGTCTGTGTGTCTGTGTGTCCATGTGTCTGTGTCTGTGTGTCCATGTGTCTGTGTGTCTGTGTGTCCATGTCTGTGTGTCCATATGTCTGTGTCCATGTGTCCATATGTCTGTGTGTCCCTGTGTCCATATGTCTGTGTGTCTGTGTGTCCATGTGTCTGTGTGTCCATGTCAATCAATCAATTTTTATTTATATAGCAGCTTTCTACAACTGGAGTCGGCCAAAGTGCTTCACAGGTTTAAGACAATTAAAACAATTAGGACAATAAAAATGGATTTAAAAAAAAATAAAAGCAATAAAAAACACTAAAAGGAATGCAAGAAGACATAATAAACATAATAAAACAAAGTGTCACTGTGCTGCATTCAAAGCCATCCTGAATAAAAGTGTTTTTAGTTTTGCTTTAACCAGTGGCAGATCTGTGATAGATCGTAAATCTAGTGCGAGGTTATTCCAGAGTTTAGGACCAAAAGAACGATCAGTGCTTACACCTGGTCCGAGGGAGCTGCAGCAGATACTGTCCAGCATAGCAGACAGGCTCGGTTAACTCCAACATAAAGTGCATTACAATAGTCCAGGCGGGAGCTAACAGAAGCATGTGTGGCCTTCTCAAGGCTCAGGAAGGGCTTGACTTTAGCCAGGAGACGCAGCTGAAAAAAGCTAGCCCTGACCAGAGTCAACCTGTTTGTCCAGCTTCAAAGCGCTGTCCAATGTCACACCCAAGTTTTTAACACTATGTCTCAAATGAGGAAGGAGAGCAGGACAAACTGAAGAAATACAGTTCGAGGGAGGCGAGTTGCCGAATAAAATACACTCAGTTTTGCTCTCATTCAGACAAAGGAAGTTCTGTGTCAGCCAGGTTTTGATGTCAGACACACACTTGTGGAGGTCAACTGTAGCCGGGAAGTTTGCAGCCACAGGGAGGTAGATTTGCACATCATCAGCATACAGATGAAAGGAAACAGTGTGCTTTGAAATCATGGACCCTAAGGGCAGCATGTACAGGGAGAACAGGACCAACAACGGACCCCTGTGGCACACCACAGGTCAGAGGGGCAGGAGAGGAAGAGAAGTCACCAACCATGACGACCTGTTAGATAAGATCTAAACCAGTTTAACACAGATCCCTGAAGGCCAGCCTGCTGAGACAGACGTGTCAGGACTGAGTGGTGGATTGTGTCAAACGCTGCAGGAGTCTGGACTG
>JAVQJX010070867.1:0-12192 GCA_036025115.1 Ambassis agassizii
GTTTTACATGTGTTCAAGGTGTAATTCTAGTGTTATGTTCACATAAGGTTTAAAAGAAGGAAGCATGCATACAGACAAACAGTGGTGATATTTACATGGTACATAGTGATACAGAACACAATGTGCTGACCACATCAAACTTATAAGATGTGAAACTTTGCTGCTGTTTTTTGTATATTTTAAGAACTGATGATGCTGCTAGTATATTTAATGTTTTACAGCAGAGCACTTTTTGAATGACAAGTGTGCAACTCCTGCTTCCTATTGAAAATTATTTTCTGCAAATAGGACTTCTTTAAATCCTTGCTATATTTTTGGTTTCCCCAAGCTTATGTTGTGTTATATGACTAAGAATTAAACTGAAACTCATCTGGTGATGGATTTAGACGGCTTGATGAAAACCGTCTGAGGAATGTGCTTAGCTATCAGTCTTCCTATAGTTCTGGTCATATAAACTGTGATCTAAACTGGATGTACAGTATGTAGGCCATTGGCCAAATGCAAGGGTTTATATGTGGATTCTTCAGAAAGCCATTCTCATTATATCCATTAGTGTGCCAATGTTTGCAGTTTGCTTATGCAACAAGGTGACTAAAACAAGGCTTTTATCTCCTTTTAAATGATGTGGATATGTGTGTGTATCTGATTGTGAAAATGTGGTTTTAAGTTTTTGAACTGTAACTTCCAGCTTCTGCTATTTATGACATTTTCTCTCTTCCCTTTGTTGTGGGCTGTTTCCACTTCATGCTGTGCACCAGTGCAATAACATATACAGGCCACACTCACTCCACCAACATTATAAAAAAAAAACAGTATATGTTAATTTCCAAAATGTCTGTATGTATGGTATATGTATAAGTAAATACATTTCATATAAACCTTAAAATAATACAGTATAAAATACCATGTCTGGATATTTATTTTCCTTGTATTTGCTGCATGCCTGCAGCAAAAGCTATGGATCTCCTTCTAACTAGGAACAGGAAATGAAATGTGGTTGTTTTCATTTTTGTGGACTTTAACTGATAACAAGACAAATCTGTAATAATAGAACAGCCATTATTATCAGGAGCCTTTAATCCCTACAATAGTGGAGGGACATTAAGGTTCTTGAGCACAGGCATAGTAGGAGGTAAGAGTGATACTGCAGCATGTCCTATCCTGTTAGGCATGCAGTTTAGATGATTGCTGCACTAAGGTGAGGTGTGTTCTCTTCTCAGGCTGCATACTTGTGTAACTATACATGGCACAAACTGCTGCAGTTCAGAGGAATAAAGGGCGGCTTTAAACTCTGACCTTCAAGGTCTTGTTGCTTTAAAAGGTTAAAATGGCCAACTGAATCTGCACTGACATCAAAGAATAAAGGAAAATGCAGCTAGAATATAAATCTGTAGTGCCTTGACAAGAGGTTTCATTATCACAGTAACATGGTTTTAAAGTTAAATTTGCAGGTGGAAGGTTGGACAAAAAGCTAGTCTGTCTATAGAGTAGACAAGTGAAAAAAAAGTGTGCTACTGGACCAGGGGTGAGAAAAGGGGCCCATATGCCCAAAATATAGTAAAACCTCACCATGCAAAGACAATTAAAGGCTTTACATGAGGTTAAACACTGTTATATGCACAGAATATACAACAGGAAACAAGGGAAAGACTGTCCATTTACACACATATTATAATGATACAGGGCTTGTTCAAGTGTTGTTTAAGTTAAGTTAAGCTTCTCAACAGCTTTGACACAAAATTTCATAATGAAAAGTACAAATTGAGTACTAGGTAGGTGTGGTAGAGAGCGCGACATCAGGTGAGTAGGGCAGGTATTTGGGCGAGTACTGACTTGCAATTTTCAGTTACACAAAACAGAAACATCATTTTACTTAGTGAAATTAAACATTCTGCATAATCACTGAGACAACTTCCAGATGCAAAGTCGGAAATCTTATCAATCATTACTAAAATGCAGCAACCATAGCTGAGAATTTTAAAAGACAGGTTTAACTACACAAAAGGTTAATAAAGATCGCTTAAAATAGGTATGGATTAAGATTAACTATCATGGCAGGAAGTGCAGGGGGAAGTTCCCAATGAGGTAACCTTGGTTTACTTGGTTTAAAGAAACAGAAGTCAATGCAACAGCTGTTGATGGCATGTGTGATCAACTCAGCTTCTGCCAAAGAATACAACTCATTGTGGTAATTTGTTTAAAATTATACCAGCAGCCAACACAGCTGGTCTTCTCCTCTAATTCAGAAAGCCTACAACTCTAACAAAGCATCATCATCAGATCTGCAACACACTTAATATTCAACTGTGCTGTCTCTGACTAGCCATTAATAAATAATGCTGAGTAATATCAACCCTCTTGAGATGTCTGGAGCTTCCCCATCAAGCCACTCTCACAGCATGTCACAACTGTGTCCACTGTTCAATTATTAATAAGGGTGGGTGTTAAGCTGAGACAAAAACCGTGCGATTAGCACATCACACTCACATCACATTTTGTGTGAGTGTATTTGATTGGCGGCCTGTCATTGTAAGCAGCAGGCATTCAAGGAGCATTTAAGAGCTGCTGTGTGTGAATTACAGCAGGTTTCTGGTGGGTCACAAGGTGGACAGGGTCATGAAATCCCAATTATCAGTACAACACTGAACCTTTGCCACTGTAAATGTTTTTCTTTCTTATTTGATGTGCTGGTTCTACTTTCACATATAAAAAGCAAGTTAGTTATCACTGAATCATTGGTTTGGTTCTCTGTCACAAACGTTTGGCATGATGGCTGCTCCAATCACAATTGCACACACCCAGTCAAGGTCACTTGTATGATTGCAGGTGGAAGTAACAGCTCCCTTCCTAACACACAGCAGGACTTAAAATCTGAACATTATATAATTTTTTGAGCTCTAATGTATTTAAACAGTGCACATTATCTTTGATGAGCAGTGGCCCATTTTCACAGCACTTTGTATTGTTTGCAGTGCATTCATTGCTTATGCCATCTCCACACTCAAGGCAGGATGTGGTCATGTACACACATCATTTTCAAAATAACTCTTCAACAGCAGTGTCTCTCCTTTTATAGTAAAGGCCTTGCTTATTACACTATCATCGATAACACTGAGAGATTCTGAGTGGATGGATACTTATTTGTACACATATAACAACTGATTTTCACAAAAAGGTATAAAGAAGAAACAGGAGTGTGTCATGCTAGGTTTTAGCAATGAGTTATAGGAAGTTTACTCAGTCCTGTAATAATGTCCTGTGCCACTTGAAGCCTCTTAATAAAGCCGGTTTTCAAACTAAACTGCACAAAGACATAAGGGTGCAAAGGGGAAACAAGAAAAATGTCATCAAACATGCACAAAAAAGGAATAATTCTACATTGCTCAGATACTCATGTTATTAAAAGTTACAGGAAACAGCTCAGTTAAAGCTGACCAATCATTAGCTGCCACTTATTTTAATTTTCCACACTCTCATGTACTTCCTGACTGTGTCTACCTTCAGTCAGGATGTGATGCAGGTTCCTCCAGTCAATTCAAAATATATGTACACAGTGACATCTGGTGGTAGCAAAAAATCACAACAACATCATAAAACAATTCTTGGTTTAAATCAGCTGTATTTTCCAAATAACGTTAATAGGGTAAAAACTCCAACATGGTTATTTGTAAATTGTAGATCCTTTTTGCAAATAAATTGCTACACAAGTACGTTATGATGCAAGACAGTATCCCAACCTATTGTACAACAGGCTTTATAAACACAGCCAAGGCCAAAACCTTCTAAAGCTTTTACACCACTATTAACCTTAATTAAATTAAGCATCTTTTCTTAAATTTTCTCCAGAGTTACACCTACCTCCACATGCTTGATCTTTGGTCAAAACAGCTGAGGGCGCTGTTGTCATTAGACTGACACATACACTAGCATATCACCCACACACTGCAGCACCAAGGAAACAGCTCTGATGTATAGTATGCATGACCCACATGCTTGAGATATCTGTCATATAGAGTCCGATTTCAAACTGGAAATGACAGTGTGTGACTGTGTCCGTCTGCGTGTTTCTCATGTGTCACATGAGCTCTTCCTTGTCAGGGAAGGTAAAAGTTCTATGTATCTGATAAAACAGAGACAGAGACATTGTCATTAACGTAAGCATTTCCTGACTTAACAAAGCAGGTGATATCAGTGTGACCAGTGCTTGACCTGTGTGTGTCCTGTTACCACAAGTCAAAATGAGCCCTTCAAACAATACAATTCTAACCATCCTGCTTCAAGCTTAGATTATATAGCATGCACGCACCAAAACACATTTTAATTATAATGTACAATACTCAAATGACACAAGTAGGTGGTCCACATGGTCAAACCACATGGAAACAACTTGTTAAAGACAGTTTGGTTATAAATATAAAACTGCAGAAAGAATCAAAGTGGGAGGGAGTTCAACTGTGACGAACAGAGAGTGGTTAAAACATTAAAAGAAGTCATAGTTAACAGATACAGTATAACATAGTCTAAATTCTGGCGCTGCTACTGCTTACTGCTGCATTTTTGAGCGAACACTGACTATTTTCCTGCAACCACACATGCCACGCTTGCGTTGCACATGCATTTTCACGTATTAGCATATAAATATTCCTGCATGTGGATTAATGATTCCAGATTCATCTTGCGTGCAATCTGAAACACATGACTGTGTTACACTGACTTACATAGCAGCATCGCCACTCCAATACAATACACTACTTAGAGGCAGCAAATATTATTTAGCTCCTTTCTAACATGAACATTTGGCAAAATAATCACAGACTTCTATTGTTGAACTACAGTGTTTAACTGCTGACTTCCTTCTCATCTGTAAGCTATTTCCATTGCAACTTTCAAACCATCTTGTTAAGCCTCTTCACGTGGTGTAGCACTGAACAGATGTCTTTAATGAGTAAATGAATCAGATTTTGAGTCCATAGCAAAAATGACCCCATTGTATACAACACAGAAGAGACATTTCAACTAAAACCCTGAGCTCCTACAAAAACATGACCTGATCATTTCTAATGGAACAGAAGCACAGGACCAGATGTTAGAGCGGACTTTAAAAGTGTGCAAACCCATGAAACACTTTTATGGCTGAACTTGGAATAAACATGTGTGAGAGAGGAACACTTTATGTGCTACCTGTGAGGAAGACATCAAAGAGTGCTGCAGCTGCTAATGACAGGCCTATGCATGTCTGAGATCCACAATTAGCTGATATAGATAATTATTTTAAAAAGCACGGCACAGAGAAACAAAAACAAAGTAAATGTTCAGAAAAAAAATTATTAATGCACTTCATTTGTAAACAAGCATTATTTTTCTACTGCTGATCCACAGAAAAAGGTTTCATGTAGTCCTGTTTGTGTCTGAGTGAAAAGAGGATACCCCTAAACCTAATCCCCACCCCCCTTACAAACCCACTCCTACCTCCTAAAGTCACCACCTATCCGTCTCAGTGTCATTTCACAAAGTGTCAACCCACCTCTGGAATTTCACAGAGGAAGAGGGAGAACCAAATTATGGGACACAGAGTCTAGTTGCAGCATTGAAACAGTGCGAGGGTTTGTGTTTTTTCCCCCTTTGGACCAGACTTTTGCTTTGTGTTCTGGAAATCCATGAAATCCGGCGTGTCCTATGTAAAGACTCAACTGAGGCTTGTTCCCGTCTAAGCAGTTTAATGAGCGTAAGCCCCTTGGAGGACTAGTCAGAAGTTACAACAACCACAGTCAGCCCTTGTGGGAGACAAAGCACTGTGGCTGCTCTCGGTGACAGACAGACATGCAGCCGTTTACTTTTTTGTGTGCACTTTTTCTCCTGATCTACATCTCTAGTGGGAGTGCAGAAGCCCATAGGTAAGTCAATCAAGTCGAGCAACAGAGCATGTGATGATGTGTGCTGTGTTTCTACCCTGAGACCTGCGGCAGGTGGAAACTTTCTTTGGCTGTTTACTCAGTTAAGAGCAGTCAAAAAGATGTTCAAGTACTGTGTGATTTCTGCAAGGAGCCTGAACGCATGCACTAAACCAAAATGTTACCTATAACATTGAATTGTATACAATTTGGCCCTTCCTTTAGAAATTACTAAAACTCTAACTGCCAGTTTCTACATGTACCATTATCATGAACGGAGGACTATGAACCCATGGATTTTGCAGTAAATTATATGCTTTAAATCTTTTACAGGGAAAACAGTTGTTTTGATGGTATGTACACACTGTTGCCCTTGCTAACAGAGAGTGGGGCAGCTAAATGTGGCACAGCAACTGTTAATAACCATAGAGCACCTGTCACACTTAGGAGCCCCTCTCCTGTGGGCTATTCTGGTTGATTTCTATCAAGTCTCAGATTCCTCCAGTCCCAGTGGAGCCCAAGCTGCTTTTAGGATGCTACCTTCAGTGATACCTAAACATCTGGGATATAGAAGATAATGATGCTAAAAAAATACAGGTGCACATGGACATGCAGGGCTTGTTGAATTTAAATACTTATAATGACAAATGGTCAATTATGGAAAAATACCAATTTAATTAACAGGTTAAAAATATACGCATGCAATGTAATCTCTATGTGTCTGGGCTATTTTGAGTGAAATGCAGACTGCAACTCAAAATAACTTTACAGTAAATTCTCATCTGACTCCAGAAACTCAGACAAAGACCAAAATGTAGAGTTAAAAAAGGGTGGTGGTGCATGAAATATCACCGTGCAACACGGGAAGTGTCTGATTAGTGTGTTTTTCTCCATCTGTAGCCTACATCCTGCCAGCTGGCTGTTGCTCCACAGGGAGCCCGACTTCTATCACTAAGAGAGCCTGTGAGCAGACAGTTTATTTAGGCTGTTTGTTTTTTAGGCCATAATTAAAAATGGATGCCTGAAAGCCTCAATTTGGGAGAGCCTAATGAGGGTCTGGATGTGTGGACTTTTATACATGAATTTATAATAACCTAAATTGGCCATTTTGTTTAAAGGCATATTTTGCTTTTGGATGTTCTGTGCTGTAGCTAGCATGGGTTATAAAAAAGAGAAACAAATTACATGTTACCTTCTACTCCACTCTCTAAAGGCACTACCGACAAGTCCTTACTGGAAACCAACCAGGTGTGTGTCGCTATGGAAGGAGACTGGAGTGTTGCTATGGCTGGAAGAAAAACAGTAAAGGGCAGTGTGAGGGTAAGAAAAGTGAAATTTAAACAAAATGCTCCTTTACACAAAAGAAAATAATCCAAATTTATTGCCACAATGATATTCTTTTCATGACAAATATTTTCCTAAACCAGAAAGTTGTGGTGGAAATTACAGTCTTGCCTGGATGATAGAAATGTGTGGTTTGACTACAGTCCATCACTCTCCACAACTAATATTTTTGTGGTATTCTCTTCATGCTAAATGTTTTACCAGCTCAGTGTGAGCACGGATGTAAGCATGGAGAGTGTGTTGGCCCCAACAAATGCAAGTGTTTCCCAGGATACAGCGGAAAGACGTGTAATCAAGGTGGGTATTTGAAGTCTGGGTCTGGAAAACAAGGGTCAAAACAGGAACAAGAGAAAAGGGATTTTTTAACTTACGTTTTTGAATTTTAGAAAAGAACTTATTCAAAGATCATTCTTATTTTTAGATCTGAACGAGTGTGGTTTGAAACCTCGTCCTTGTGAGCATCGCTGTATGAACACATACGGGAGCTACAAGTGCTATTGTCTCAACGGATACACCTTAATGGCTGATGGATCTTGTGCCAGTGAGTCTGACTGTCTCAAAATCTGAGTGGAAACACAGAAAAATAATCTGAAAATGTGAATTACTTGTGTTCCTGCTTGTAGATTCCAGGACATGCTCTCTTGCCCACTGTCAGTATGGCTGTGAGGAAGTACAGGGGGAAATTCGATGCCTCTGCCCATCTGCAGGTCTGCAACTGGGGCAAGATGAGAAAACTTGTGTAGGTGAGCAGTGACTCTCACAGTAGCAGATTATACACTATAAATGAATGCACAATTAAACAAATTTATATTGATTGGATTTACATATTACATGTCTTTTGCTTGCTTGTTTTGTGTGTCAGATGGATGCAATTAAGTTATCTTTCTCTCCACAAAACTGTTGGAGTTGTGAATAAGCCAGCCCATTAAGATCCTTAAGGGAAGTGATATGCCACTTCAAGAGCATTAAATTACATCACTTCCACTGATTGAAACCACTATAATAACATAATTATAAGCCTGAATGAAAATGCACAATTTATTAAATTATTGACTCAACAGCAATAAGACTATTTGTCACTCTACCAGACATCCTGCATTAAGTAGTTCATTGTGTTCACAACAATATCATTAGCTCATTTACCACACACCACTGCTTCCCATCTGGCTCGCGGGCACCACATCAAATACAAATTAGCAATGCAGGTTAGTAGCACCCCAGTGAGGGATCATGTTTATAATCACCAGTACGGTAAGAGGAGCTAGTGACCTACTATGGGAATTACTGGAAGAATTATTCTTTTATTACTCGCATTGCAAAGTAACTTTCATGGTGACCTTTATCTGAATAAATAAAACAATGAATCATTCAGGCCCTACAATTATTCTCCTTTTATTGTTTCAGATATTGATGAATGTGTAACTGGGAAGAACCTCTGCCCATACAACAGACAATGTGTAAACACCTTTGGAAGCTACTTCTGCAAGTGCCAGGATGGTTACGACCTGAAATATGTTGATGGCAAATATGACTGTGTAGGTAAGGTATACTCGTTTACAGATGTAAGACATTTGCCATTAATACTACAAAGTAAGAGTCGTCTTCCTATTGTAGACCTTGATGAATGTGCATCCAGCACCCACAAGTGCAGCCACCATGCTGTCTGTCTGAACACTCAAGGATCCTACAAGTGCAGGTGCAAGCCTGGTTTCAGAGGCAATGGCTATGAATGCTCTGGTAAGATCAATGATCTGTGACACAGAATTAAGAATCAATTCATTTTATGAGGAGTGTCTTTTAATGTGTACTCACTCATCAAATAAAGGTATTCATATTAGATTTCAAAAACACATGCCTGAGGCCTTTCCCAGATGAGGTTCAGTCATACAAGCCAGGATCACTTTTACAGCCACATATTTCATTTGGACTCTTCAAACATCAGCAAACTGCACTCCTGGCAAGGTTAGTTTCCTGCCTCCAGACTCCACTCCTCTGTACAGATGTTAGCAGGAGAAAGGCACAGATTGAAAACACACCTGCGTAAATATGGCACTGCATTGTAGCCAGCCATCTGAAGAAGAATGCAGAAGGGAAAGGAAAGTGGTGTTGTCCTATTTGAACTAGGCCCAGATGACAACAGGTGAACATGAAGATGCCTTTATGTTTTGTAGTCAAGCCATTTTATCAGAGGTCATGGGATGGAGACAAAGGCAGTGCAGATGATTCCCTAAATGGTGAGAGTGTGTAGAATCCGGCTTCAGCTGTCCCCTTCCTGCCCTGCAACCTCTCTCTCCTGAAAGCTTACCTTAGCCTCCTTCCTTGCTCATGGCTGAAAATGTTGTATGTCCACGCCAACTGGAAATTCTCAGCATGACCTTTTCCACATAAAGCATAATTTGTGATGGAAAGCTTATTTACAACACTATTTTATGTGCAATGAATGCATCTGCATGGAATATGATAATCCTATTTGCTGTCATAGCATGTTCCTTTATCATAGTTCTGCCATAGTGGGAAAGCATTTTACCTATAAACTGGTAAGTAACTGCAAGGACATAATAATTAACAAGAGCTGCAGCTGCAATATACATGACAACATATCACTCCTGGTAAAACCCTTACTACATATGATTGAAAATCCATATGTCCTTATCTGATTCTTCTTCCTGTCCTGCAGCCATCCCAGACTCCCAAGTGAAGCACGGTATTCTGGGAGGTCAGCTGAGCAATGAGGACATCAAAAACATTATCCCTGAACCAGCCGCAACGCCGCCTCCGGTCCGCCAGCAACCTTTTGACTACGATGGAGAAGTTTACGTTGGCAGCCAAACTGACGTGACACAAGAACGAGTGTTTCCAGAAGAAGAGGAGGAAGAAGAGGAGGACAACCGGCTCAATCCAAGAGGAGATGTTTTCAGTGAGTGTTTTTTGCTGCCTTGTATTACATCCATTCTACTATTCTGGGTGGTCCATAGTATATTTAACAACTAAGAACAGACTAAAAGTCAATGTGCCTTTTTCGGGACAAAAATAACAGCAAAAACAGCAACTGCACACAATTCTAAATTTAAGATGAGATTAATTTTCATACATCTCAGTCTCCTCATTTTGTTAAATATCCCCTCTTATCTTATCTTATCTTATCTTATCTTATCTTATCTTATCTTATCTTATCTTATCTTATCTTATCTTATCTTATCTTATCTTATCTTCATGCTTAATGGACTGTCTGTGGAGTTACAGGGCACAGCATTGTGGTTATGTTGTAGATCTCACTGGGAAACCGCACAAACGAGGTCACCTTTCACCACTAATCTCAGTCTTTATGGAAACATCAGAGTCTGCACAAGTACTCAGATAGCAAGAGGAGACAGGCCCTAAGACATCCATCACCTACAGGGAGGAATTTTACTCATGTTGGCATGTGAGAGCCCAGGGATACAACTCATCCTGCTTCCCATCTCCCAGGAGGAGGGTTTACAAAGCCTCCAAGCCTTTTATTATGTTTTCCCCAAAACAGCTGTTGTGCAAACAGACTTGACTCCTTGTAGGAAAGTCTGTCATCAGCACTCTAGACCCCTCTAACACAAGCCCATCTGGCTGAGCAGGTTCAATAACCCCAGCTGTCACCTGTCTGTGTGTCGGAGGCTGCTTTTCAGGGGGGTGATTTGCTGCAAGAGCTTTAAAATGCTTGGGGGGTTATATCCTAAAGTTGTAGTTCCATTTCAAGACCTGAGTGAAAGCAGGGCAGGTCTACACCTGTTGGTTAAAAGCCCCTTTCTAGCTTTTGTTACATCATATAAAACCCTTTTGTTGGATTAGCTTGAAACATTGTTAAGATCATGTTTTCACTATTTTATACTTTTACATATAAACTTTAACAGTTTAACACTGCATGTGTTAAGTTTACAGTAGGTGTAAGGTAGACGTATATTTAGCTAAAATCCATGCATTCAACAAATTTCTCCTTTTAACTTTCAAACACAGTATCAGAGGACTTTGAGTCATTGTTTGGCCCAGCCACAGAAGTCAAAGAAATCCAAATAGCACCTGTCAAGGAAGGTACAGTAATCAAATACATGTTAATGTGCTGCTGTGATTTCTTTTACCTATTTTAAAAATGTTATCTTGTCATTGTCTTCACCTAGAATTTATTATGGATTGCAACTTTGATCAGGGGGCATGTGAATGGGTTCAAGACAAGTCTGATGACATGGACTGGAGTGTGGCCTACCACGACACTGGTAACAAAGTGATGGATGTCAACAAGAAGATGTACTTGGTTTAATAATTCAGATATTTAAATGTTCTACGCATTCTGTCAGGTGCTGAGTACTACATGGCCTTGAGTGGACTTCTAGGGGAACAAGACGATGTGGCCACACTGAAGTTACTTCTCAGTGACCGCACCCAGCAGGGCAGCTTCTGCCTCACCTTTGACTACCGTGTGGTCGGTCATAATGTGGGCTCACTCAGGGTAATGCTAGATAACATTGCTTACCCAATATGGGAGCAGAGCCAAAGCAGAGACCAGGGCTGGCAGACGGAACTTCTCACTGTGGCCTGGAAAGAAGAGGCACCACAGTCTGTGAGTCACTTGCTAGTTTAAAGTTTAAACACAAAAAAAATCACTAACTACTGGATACTAAAACACCAATATGCCACTGACTGTCTTTCAGATAATCTTTGAAGCTCAGCGTGGGAAAGGTCTTGGAGGTGAGATAGGGTTGGACAATGTTGTGCTGACCTCAGGGCCTTGTCAAGAAGATGACAGTCCTGTCTTTTAAAAATCTCCACCTTGGATCTTCCCTGTTAAGTTTCTCAACCACACAGTCGAAAGGGAGGAATATGTACTATCAATACATCCTGCTATGTTCTGTAATATCACACACTACAGATACCTCAGACCTCAGGAATAGGTGGAAATGCTAACTTTGCCTCTTTGTATGGTGTAATA
>JAVQJX010071137.1:0-12887 GCA_036025115.1 Ambassis agassizii
TTTTTTTTTTTTTTTTTGTTTTTGTGTTTTTTCTTTTTTGTTGTTTTTTTTTTTTTTTTTTTTCGTGGGGGGGGGGGGGGGGGGGGGGGCCCCCTGTGTGGAGCCTGCGCTCATGTGGACACAAGACGAACTGCAGTTGTTGACTCTGCAGCTTAGGTGACAAATGATCCCTGCAGTTCCTGAACCTGTGTTTATTTTAGATCAATAACAGGTTGTGAATCGTGTTCAATGCCATGACAGAGACTTTTAACAACAACCTAAAGTAACCTAAAGATGCTTCCAGAATCCTGTGACCTTAGACAGTGAACAGGATGCGGTGGACATGTGAAACTACTGCTTTGCTCTGGGAACATACAATGAGTTCAGCCTGAAACTGAACTTATACAAACGAATGCAAAGAACACAGACACAAATGAAGATTAGTAGCAGCTTTTCTGCGTGTTTACTTGTGTGAGCAGTTGAAACCAAAGCAAACACAGACTTCTGTGCTGAGTGTTACTGAAGTCAAAAGATGTATCGTGCTATTGTTTGCCAGAAGGTCAGTCTGCCGCATGTTGTGTCTGCCATTTGTCTGGCTGCACACACAGACGCTGCTCAGCGTTGACCTTTTCATTCCTCCACTTTTCCTTTTTGCTTCTGTTTCTTCTTTTTTTATATGTATACATCCAGACGTTTGTTCCTCCATCAGCTCTGCTCAGTGAGCCTCCCTCCTTTAAGGGGTCAGACGGAGGGCTAGATATCAGTGTTGACTCTGAGAAAGTGGGAATCACGGAGGCTTACAGATGATTATCTCCTCTGTGTGTGTGATAAGAGGGTCTCAAGTGTTGGAGTGGACGGCCAGGCTGAGCAGCACAGGTGAAGTGTAGGTTAGAACAGCTGCATCTGTAATGGCTGCAGCTGCTGGCCGCCCGGCTTAGCAGGAACACACACATACACACATAAATCCGCAGATAATGCACACTCATTAGTAGCAGCACTGATAGCAGTAATAGCAAACAGTGGTGCTGGTGGTTGTTATGTGTAATTAGAGCAGATTAGATGTCTAAGCAACACTAATTCTAATGTTTTAGTGAAAATAACAAAGAAAATTCTCCTTTTTGTTTTTCTGAAATGCTCTGAATTCCAACAAAAAAGCAACAACTTTGACTTGCAGAAATTAAGACTTTTGAGCTGTTCTATGATGAACAACAGTCCATCCTCTCATCCTTTGCTTCTATTCATCATCTGTGAAGTGTTAAAAGTCGCTTCATTAACAACACAACTCTGTGCTGCTGCCGAGTCGAAACGGAAGATAAAAAAAACAGCATGTGGGATGATTTGTTACTGAGCAGCTAATAGACTCTGACAAGAAAATGCAAAGCAACATTAATCATTGATGTAAACACAAACGATGTTGGCTGTAACACAACAACAACCACACAGCAGC
Source organism: Ambassis agassizii (assembly GCA_036025115.1). Lineage (NCBI taxonomy): Eukaryota > Metazoa > Chordata > Actinopteri > Ambassidae > Ambassis > Ambassis agassizii. The sequence goes on from JAVQJX010071137.1 coordinate 1,427, forward strand.
TGATGAATAACCTGAGCAAGGGAGTTAATGAAACACTAAATAAAGATGTGAGGGTTTGTAAAACTAGTAACACTGGCTGCACTAGAGGGGGGTCTGCTCAAGACAAATGTCTAAATGTCTTGTGCACTTTTCCAGGAGAATATTTCTTTCTTTTGGTTTTTGTTGTGTGTGCACTTTGTTGCTCGGTGCGCCTGTCTGACCTCTGACCTTTGATGGTTTCAGGGCTGCAGCGGGTCGTGGAAGGCCAGCAGGGCCGCTTCACTCTGGTGTGTAGGGACTCAGCCGGAGAACAGATGGCGCGAGGCGGAGAGCACGTCCTCGTCAGCATCGTCCACAAGGAGAAGAAGAAATGGTGAGTGTGTGACGGTGTCTGACCAGCTGTCTCTGCACTTTTTTTAAAACTTCTCCAAAGGATGACTGAATTCTGAGTCATGTAAAAGCAGATAGATTAAATGGATGTATTTTCAAATGTCATGGGTAATGCTGAGTTTTTGTGTCAAGTCTCACTGACCTTCCCAACATCATAGAAGAATACATTATGGTGAGAGGAAATGAACACACAGAAAATACATGCTTATGTGCTTGCTTAGTAAAGCAGGGAAAAATGTTTATTACTGTTGAATCTTTAGTTGTTAGAATCAGATCAGTGATTATATCTTGTATATTTGAATTAGTTATTTATGTGATATTTTTACTTAGCACTGAATATAGTTAATATATTAATAGTTTTAATTAAGTACAATTTATCATATCTATCTATAAATGTTTTTAAAACCGTAGAAGAAGAAAAGGAAGAAAAACAGGAAGTAATTGTTTCAGTTAGAGTCCGTTATCCTGAAGAACGCGACGTGATACATTGTTTCTATGCAGCAGCCGCTTCAGTAAAAAGATCAGCTAAATCCACAACTGCTGTTCGGATGTTTTTGTTGGCTATTTTTTTACGAAATTGCAGTTAAAAAGGATCTCAACAATAACATTTATTATGACTAAAGTGATTACAGGTTGATGTTTATATTATATTTTATTATGAGGATAATTAGGGTTTTTGTCCTTCAGCACCGTGGAGACAACAGTGACTGACAACGATGACGGGTCCTACAGCGTCTCATACACACCTAAAGAGCCAGGAAGTTACTCTGTGTGGGTCTGTGTCAAAACTCAACATGTGAAGGTACAAAACTGAACTGAGAGGTGACCTCAGGGCTTTAAACATCATCCTACGCAAATATTTTTGGACAAAACTCTCTTCATCCCGCAGCTGCTCAGACTGAACGCTCTTCTGTCAGAATTCTGCTTTTTCTCTGTTTTTGTGTGTCTTTTTGTGGACAGGACCAAACACATCAGCTGGCTCCTGACTCTGTGTCTCCTCCCGCAGGGCTCTCCGTTCACCCTGAACGTGAAGAGGAAGTTCAGACGCCACAGCGGAACGTTTCACTGCTGCTCCTTCTGCTCCAGCGGAGGAGCCAAAGAGGCTCGCTGTGGCTGCCCAGGAACTATGCCAGGTAACCAGAGGCTGTGCTCACGTGGACAGCAGCTCTGAGTCCACTCTAAAGATCATGTGTTTGAACTGAGCACTACTTTCACTCTTTTGCTTCCTGCTGTTGAAATCTTTCTCCTGATCTCCTGTCTCATGTGCCTGCAGGAGGATTTAAAGGCTGCGGTCACGGTCATAAGGGACACCCCGGGAAGCCGCACTGGTCCTGCTGTGGCAGCACCGTGGAGCAGTCTGAGTGTCTGCCTGAGAGCGTGCTCGCTGCTGTTTCCCCTCGTGGACACCTGCGGACTGTGGAGCTCTGAGATGATGCAATCTCATGAAGGACAGAGCGAGAAAGCGAGGAACAGGTTGGTGCAAAATGTGGGTCACTGCAAGATGTTCAGAGACGTCACAAACACCAAAGTGTGAGACTGAAGCACCCACTGTGTAATAAAGTGCCTTTAAGTTCAAGCCTGTGAGAATATAAAAAAGACAGAGCATCTGTTTGTCTCCTCCTGGATGAAATGTGTGAGAAACCCCACAGAGATCACTTTTCTTCTTCACTGTTTATTTAGTAGTTGTAACAATAATTACTACTGACCTGGTAGAAGTGCCTTTTACTACATTTATATTTTAGTAATAAAAGCAGATTCGTTATTTGAAAAACTAACCCAATAACTAATGAATACCTCCTATGCATTTCTTACACCTTTTAAAAATAATAGCTGGATGACTTGTGATTTGATGAGTTGAGGAATATGGTATGGTGCCATATTCTGTTAAGAAATATGAGATAGAATGCCTTTAAATCCACAACATTTCTTTCAATTCTGCTCATCGCGCTCCATAAGATATTAAAGAAAATGAGCTTTTCTCTTTTATCTCTGTGAAGGTGCAGTCAGCCTCTTCCTGTTCGGAGGCTGCAGCACAACACTGCTAACCTCAGATTGAGCCACTTAATGTGTGTCCTGTACTCTGAATATGTCTGATGTGTTTTTACTGAGGAGCTGCTGACTGTATAGATGTACAGTAAAACACAATTATGCAAATATGTGAACAACTTTTTTTGACTTGTGGTCCAGAGAACAATGATGTTACATTCATCTGTTTGTACCAAACTCTTTACAGTAAAATGAAGAGATATTTCCACTTTTCAAATCTTTTTTCATTTATTTATTAAATAAACCATCATTTAATTTAAAACTTTAATATTTTACTCCAGCAAACCCCTTACCCTCTTTATTGAAATACCTGTGTGAACCAGCAGGGTGCAGCAGAGAGTCACTTTCCTCTGATCTAAAGCTCATCCACCCTCTGCGTGTGACATTAAAGTTTTCCAAACTTGTTCCTACAAATCATTCATAATCAGCGATCTCAAATGCCGCCTGAACAGGACCATCCCGAGCTGATGAATACTGCATTATCATGAAAAGTGTCTCAAGTACTTTAAGATCGACTCTCTCACCATGAATGTTTGATGAATGGGGACCTGCTCCACTAAAAGCTGTCTCAGAGGAAGTTACATCAGCTGTGCATGTGTGTGTGTGGTGACAGGGCTTAATCAAACACCGTAATTGGTCCGTTACAGAAAATTGAATATGAGGGATCACCTGACGATCTTTTCAAATGCCTGAGGGAGAGTGAGGGGTTATGAGTTGAAGCAGGCGGCCATAATAGAGAAAACATACACATACCTCATTAAGGGATCCAAGTGTGGGTTAAAATATGATGTAGTGGCTCAAATCCTGCCTTTATTATTGATTTCTCTCTCTCGCACCCATCCTGCACACACACACACACATACACTGAACAATGGCAGGATGCTCTGACGCCAGACCTCATAAACCTCCTTCACCCACCATTGAGCTCTCAAGTAATGTACCCTGTAATTGAGAGAATCAGTGATCATGATACAATATTGTCTCACAGCTGAGAGGCGTCTTTTCTGCTGTTTAATCTGTTACCTTCGCTGCTGTTTTATGTGTTCATGCTTTGTCTGTTCTGAATATCCAGAGAGAGTTATCGCACTGCAGAGGAGCCTGAAGGTTAACGTTTCCATGGTAATCAGTCATAATCTCACCTGTCGATAAAGAAAATGTGACATGATGTCATATTAAATAACAGCACATTTGTTTTAGTAGACATTTTAATAGTAAAAGTCATTTTTTTTATATATTCCGAATCCATTAAAAACGGTTAACCCCAGGTAAAAGATTAAAACTCGGACTCCTGAGTGAAAACCTATAGTCCTCCACTCACCTCTGTGCTTTTATGGATTTGACACATATGATAAATATGATTACACATCCCTGGTCATGTGAAGTACACAAAATCTGCTCATGGAGGCAGAAAAATGCAGAAAAGCTTGTTGCTGATGTTTACCTTGTGTCACAATCACACACACAAAGTATCTGGAAAGGAATGCAAAGATAAATCCTAAACTCTTCAAGTATTTCTAATGTGTAGAGAGTGAAAATGTAAAATTACTTCCATTAAGCACAAAATGTTCTGACTGTGTTTTACTGGTCCGTTCTCTTGTTTATGAGTGAAGACATCTCGCCATTTAGTTGAATAATGGCATCCAGACCTTTGTTGCTGAAACACATCTCTGTGGAAACAACAAGGCAGCAGACGCTACTATTATTCAGGAGGCGACATGAGAAGAAGCGCCTGGAAGTTCAGACCTGGTTCAGACCAATCATCACCCTAGTTGTGTTTTAGGTTTGGGCAGGACAACATGAAGGGATCTGATCTGTTGACCAGCAATAAATAGCCTAAAAAAGTAGATAAGAATATTTTGGAAGTGTGTGCATGGCCTCCTACATTGTTCTGTGTACACAGTGTTAACATGGACCTCTTGTTGTGCCTCTGCTTCCTTGCACATTGGTTACAACATCCCAACCAGCCTCAGGCAACACAGAGGACCTGTCTGTTTTTGAATTGGCACATTAATAATAAACAAAAAAACAGATTCTTGTTAGGCATTGTGGGTATTTACAGTGTATGAAATAAAAAAAATAAAGTGTATGAAGAGAAGTATAGACAGAAACTGGTGTTGAGGATGGGGATGCAGGTCACCTACCACAGCATCATGTCACCTCAAATCCAGTGTTGTGACAGCATTTGACATATTTCCCTGACAGATACTTTATCTCCGGGATGCAAGGGAGCAACACTGGCTTCCATCATTGTCACACACTCATGCACACACACTGTACACTGAAGGTCACCTGACTACAGGATGGGCTGCTGTGAGAATATTAAGGTAGTTCCTTGTTGGAGAATCCCATTGTGTTAAGATGTAAATAATTCATCCTGATTTGTTATAATAATATTCACTATATGAACCTGATAATGTTACAAGTTTCCTAACCTTTCATATGTGTGTGTCTGCATGAGCGTGTGTGATCCGCACAGACTGCAGGTCATTCAGGTTGAACACTGTGTAACCTGATTACAGACAAGCAGGTTAGGGCACAGTCATGACAGTAATACACTTACAGGGCTCTAAATGGAGCCTAACCAGCTCCCATTGGAAAGAAGTGCAGTTGGTAAAAGCCAATGAAGTCTTTTTTAAATGGAGCTCCTGAAGTCTGAGTTCATGGACACACTGCTGATGGAGCGATATGAGGTTTTCAAATTGGATATTCTTTTTTTTTTTTTTTAATGGTCTGCAGAAGACGAGAGCTGCTCAGCAGGATTGTCCAAGAAAGAGCCATTCACTTTCATTCTTAAGGCTATTGTGAGTTTATTTTTCAAACAAATGACCAAAAGTGTTCATCAGTTTCAGTTAAATCGCTGTTATAAAGAACAATCTATCTTTTATGTCATTCAGTATTTGTGTAATTACCCTCACTGCCAGTAGGTGGCGACAGATGTTCTGGACTGTAGCTTTAAATGAAAATTGTTAACATCGGAAATGTGCACAAATAATCCACTAACAACAACAACATAAATAAAGATGTGAGTGAGTACAGGTGGATTTTTTTTAAAAAGCTCCTAAAACGTGGCGCTGACCTAGTTTCAGAGAACTGGCACTAAAACAGTCAGTATATGCACCTTTCTCCTGAGCCTGTCTGTGAAACTTTAAACAGCATTTGGTTGCCAGACCTGAGTGTGAAAAAGATCAGAAATATGTGGAGCAGATTAAAGGCAAAGAATCCGAAAACAGAATTTTCAAATAAATTCAGCAGGGAGGAAATCAACACTTCTAAAGCTGTAAACATGTTTGACATTTTCAGCTTGTAGTAGACAAGTCCCCATAACATTAAGGTCTCCTGTGTGATTAGCTCCCTAACCAGCAATGAGGAATGATTTCCCGGATTGTAAGAATTACATGGTACCCAACAGAAATAAAAAAAAAGTGGATAGATGAAGATTAAATCGTAACATTAAGCATGCTTTACAAGAACTGTTCCCTTTAGTGGTCACTATGTTCAGTTACCATTGCATGTAGCCATGTGGCCAAACAAATACACAGATGTTCTCCTTTTCAAGGACTGAAATATCCAACTTATGAGGACTCCTACTGTCCTGCTGATAAGCTGCACCTCTGATCACATGTGTATATACTTTGAAGGCTGATGCAGAAACAGAACAGTGGATCTTCAGATCAATGAGATGTACATCGAGGTTGCTGGTGAATGAGAAAAAAACTGACTACAATGATCTCTGAAACTACAGGAGAAAATGAAGATTCAGCAAGAGGAGTGTTCATCATGACCACCATCCAGCAGCTGCCCTGTTCACCTGGTGTGTCCCCTCAGACTTCTTCAAGCTGCAGCTCAGTGGGATCAATCATCCATTTACAGACTAACAGTCCTGTAGCTCCACGGGAAAGAGCAAGTAAACAGAAGCTGCTCAATCTAATGGAGTGAAGTGTAATCTGTCATTCTACTGGCTTATAAAGCCATGAGTCACTGATGAGACTGTAACCTTATCCCATGCTGGACTCAGTGCTTTGATGGTATTGAATGGTGGTATTATGGATGAGGATGTGTTTGCAAATGGACGTGTATTGTTTTCCAATAGCGCAACAAAAATGATTGATCACACCCACAGAGAGTCAGACAACAGAGAATCTAAATGTATAGTGGTGATGAAATAAGAGGAGAGGAGAGCAGCTGTGTGTGTGTGTGTGTGTGTGTGATGCACATAAATACAGAGTAGAGATGTAGAACTTTAAGGGAAATCATTTTTGAGACTTTCTTTTTAACCATGATATTGTGCTCTCTTTTCTAACTCATCTCTTTGTTTCTGTCGTTTTTTGATCAAATTTGATAAATTGACAAGGCTACTTTATATAAAATATTGAAACTCTCAGCCTGTGAAGGTGAAGCATCACTCTACACTTTGTTGCTGTGTATACTTTATGATATTGTTGTGCTGCATCCACACTTGTGTGTTTCTTGTGGCCAGATCACCTAAATCTGTTCATTTTCTCTGCTGTTATTATTTCAGAGTGAGCCGAGTTTGAAAGCCACTTTGCGGTTGCTGTTTCTCATCTTCACAGCCTGTGTTTGACGATTGTAAAATGATGCTGCTATTGAGTGGAAAATGGAATATCTACTCGCACAAAATGACGGGTGACATGAAGGTACAATTCATTTTTGAAGGTTATCAAGGTGTCTGACAGTGTGAAGCTGTGGGCAAACAAAACTGCAGCATTATAGCAGTGTTGTTTTACCATCTCTCTGTGCTGGTGAAAACTGGTTGAAGGCTTTTTATGTTCGGGCAGAGCCACTAAGACTCCCTCTTACTGCTGTCTATAAACACATATACAGCTTCCAGAGGACACAGTGGTGCAGCGATGTGATTATATCTGCTGTTGGCTTAAAGGTGTTACATCATGCTCTACCTCTGCACCACGAGCAGACTCTGTGAAAGAATAAGTTGATTAATCGAATCTGATGGTTCCAGGTCTTTCTAACCTTCAAGACATCTTTTAGCACTTGCAACATCTGTGTAACATCTGAGAATTTCAAATTTGATGTAAAAGTTTGCATGGACTTGAAGTTTATGTTGTTACAGTCTTGCTTTCTATTTCTTGTGAATAATCAATCAAATTTCAACTTCAAATTAAAGATAAAATTATAACTACTTGACTTTTTGAACCTAATTCCATTGTTTTCTTTACATTCTCTGCTCATTACCTTTAAAGGCATCTGAATTCTAGAGAGATCTGAGAGATATTTAAGCAGCACTGCTTCATAAGTGTGGAATTACTCCCAAGAAAATTACCTTGAGATGCAATTTTATTGTCTAAATGACTGAAAAAAGGAAAGTTTTCAAACATCTCTGTGTAAAGATGGGCTCTGTTAATCTACCCATCATGCCTCAGTCCTCTCTGTGTCAACCCACTGCTTCTGGCAGTGTGTGTATAGCTTCTGTGTCGCACCATTAACTGGAATGTCAAAAATCGTGTAGTAGAATCCTCCCTTCTCAGCAGCACTATAAGCAGTTGTTGCCACCAGAGCGTGGGATTAACACTTCAGACATGCATTTTCCCTATGGACACACACACACACACACACACACAGAGCCTCTGTCCACTAGAACCAGAGGTGCCCATTAACCTCGTCTGAGCCCTGACAGGCAGGTTCCGGCAGGTGCTCCAGTGGAGAACATGATTCGGGGGTGGAACTGTCACAATTCACCACTTCAGCCTGTCAAACATGGTGCAGAAGGGCAGGTGGAGTTTGGTGATGTTTGCAAGCTCATATGTCCTGCCAAGAGCTCTTGTAAACATTTGCCTGCTTATTCTTCCTGTTTTCCACAAAGGGGGGATGGAACGGGTGTTTTGTCTTTGCAGCATTGTTCCTGCTGGGTGTGAAATGTGTGATAAATCCTTCCCAGTCCAGCAATCCATCCCTCTGACAATGATTATCAAAGATCCACTGAAGCAAAGGACAACCTCCCTCTCCTGTCCACAGCTGACACCCTCCTTCTCTGCAACTTGGCTCTGATTTGGAAACTGTCAGCCTTTTTTGTCTGCTCAGCTCTTTTGGGATTTTTGTGTGCATACCCCCCACTTATTCACACACACATCTCACCAGTTCACCTCACTGAGCAGAGTGGGTGATGCCTCATCAATGGGAGGACTTCAGTAACACCACTAATTCACTCACTGAGGGGTATCCTGTAAATCAGATGCTCTGGTGGCTCTGTTGTTGCCGTGACCACTGGCAGCTCAAGGACCAGGTTGAAGGACTCAGCGACTCACTGTCTCCACACTCAGCAAAAAAACACTGTCGCTGTCTTTATGGCTGGACTTTGTACGTGGATAGACTGTCTGTCAGAGAAGGTCTCACTTTAGTGTCACAGTGCAGACTAACTGCCTGCTGAGCTCTGCTTCAGTGTGAAGTGAAAAACAAAAGAAATACAATTCTGCTCTTTGAACAGAGTGAGATTGATAGATCTGATATGTTCAGTTTACTAAAAAAATGAAGCCTGCAGCTGAGTTGGCAGATTCTTGATGCTAAACTTAGCATGATAACATGTTCTGGAGGGACATATAGTTACAGCAGCATGTGCTAATTAACGCTGAATAAAAAATAAGCCTGAATGTCACCAGATGAAGAAGTCAAGTCAGGAGGGAGGAATGAGCCTCTGAATGGTAATTACTTAAAAACAACAGTGTTGTGAATCAAAAGGAGGATCCATTGTCATTTATCCAAAATCAATAAATCCATTGAGTGGTCTTTGGTCTCACTACACTGCAGACATGCATCACATGTATGTAAGCCCTGTGGGCTGCAGTGTTACACCAGATGGGTAGACGATTAGACCTGAATGGCAGGAATAGATACTCTATTAGACGGCGTCAGTCAATTCTTTTTTGTATAGTAAATCATATTGTAAAAGGGGCAGGAGCTGTAACCATGGTAACAGAGATACAACCTATTATTTTTTTCCTCCTAACTAATCCTCTAATTTAATCTGTATCCCTATCATGGGATTACATGCATAAACATAATGAAAAATATTATCTATCTTTTTTTTTTCAATGTAAATCCCAAATGCTGCTGCTAACCTGGACCAACTCAAGCCACTGACTTCACTTGTAGCTCTTCAGATTCAGCCTGATTTTAAGATGGACTTTGTGTTTGAAGTCACTGCTGAGATGCGAAGCAAAAACAAAAAGGTGCAATACCCCATATGACCTCTGGGGGGACATCTACTAAAGTGAATTCTGACTGACTTCTTTGTATCCTTGTATTTGTGTTTACCAGGAGTTAGGTGGCACTAATTTGAGCTGTTTCATCTTCAAAAGTAACAAAATGATCGTACTGTGCTGCAGTACTGTTTCTTGTTGAACACCCACGTACATTACCCAGTGACCTGCTACATCTCAGTGTAACATATACTTATCTTGAAGTGGTGGGTTGCTTGTTTATGTGGTCACCTTGTACTTTGCTCTTGTTCTGTCAGCAGAGTGAGAGACTGTAGCTCCACACTCTGGTGGAACAAACCGTGGTCACCTTTGTCGGCGGTATGTCTTTGAGAGTTTGTGGTTCAGTCAGGTTTGTGGCCTTCACCCAAGTCCCACCACAGGGAAGCCACCTATTCAGCAGGAGGAGAAGTGTCATCACTGAGGTTTCTAACAAATTACACCCTTCACTTGTGGAGAAAAGTCGAACGAGCTCTTGGCTGTGAGCGTGCTCTTGGCCCAGGTGAAGGGAAAACTGCTCAGAGAGTGGAAGAAACGCTCCTGAAAGCAAAGTGACACCTGTCTCGTGTTCCGTAAGAGAAAAGGAGCCCTCGTTGTCAAGGCCAAAGCAGGAAAAGAGCGTTCTCAGCCGACACCAAGGGACAGATATGATGGACTGTGTCCCTGCTGGAAACACAGCTCCTGTTGAATTGGATAAAGGAGGGAGCATTTGATGACAATGACATTCTAGTGGTGTGAACAAAGCTGCGTCATGTTCAGACGTCTCCCTTTCTTTCTTCTCAGTTTAATTTTTTCCTCACAAAGTATAAAGTCAATGACTGTGTCTGTATTCTGGTGTTTTGGAGTGAGGCTCTTCTATCCTTCTTTCTATCTTTCTATCCTATTGTGTACTTTTTAAGTCAAGCAAGTTTGTTTTTGTCACACAGCTACAGCATGTCCAGACTACTTTACTCTAAAGGGAACCAAAAGTCGTTAGAGTTGAGTGACATTAGCAACATTTGCAAATGGCTTATCTATTTTGTGAGATGTTCAAATCAACATAAACAAAATGCTTATATGTTTATGGTCTTTATTTCATCCATGTGGCTAAAGAAATTACACTTGTCTGGGTCTCAGCAGCACAACGTCACAAGATTGGGCCTCTAATGCTGAAGCTAGCCCATTTTTCTGATGCTAAATGTAGCTGCTAGTTGTGTAACTATCCAATAGCAATACAGTATGTAAACAACTTTAGCAATGTTCTAACCTCCCTGTTTAGTAGACAGGAAGTGTGTGCTATTTCATATCAATAATGCAATGATGCTTTTATTGTATGGAATATCTTCCCCTCTCTGATGTGCCAGTGTAGAGCCAATGCACGTACCATGCCAGAGTCTTTACTTTATACAGTATTTGGTACTTTTAGTTCTATTTTTATAAATAACTTTTATTTTGTCCTTAATTGCACAATCCCTTGAACCCATGGAGGAGCTGGAGGATTGCAGAATGATGACATAACATCCTCCTGCCATCACATAATACCATGTACAAATCTGTATGTACAGTTTAATGTTTATAATACCCAAGTCATCAATGTGGAATAAAGGCAATTTAACCTCAATGATCCACACAGAATCCCCCCCCCCCCCGCCCCCCATTGTATTTATATCAGTATTTTCAGTATTTTTTTGTATTATTATTCACTGTGTACTCTACTTTTATTGCTGCTGCAAGAGTGCAAAAATTGTACTGTGAGCCTAATAAAAGATCATCTTATTAACATGAACGTATATATGTGAAATTTTGGTGGTTAGCTAAAGAGATAAAAATGTGTGTTG
>JAVQJX010071172.1:0-10380 GCA_036025115.1 Ambassis agassizii
TGCTCTTTTTGGTCAGCCTTGCTTTTTGTGTTGTTTTTTCTACATATTTTCCATCCTTACCCCGCCTGTCCCCAGATTAAAAAAACCCCCCCCCCCCCCCCCCGCCCCCCCCACCACCACTTAACCTTCATTCACTTGGCTGGCAGGTTGGGCAGGAATTTTAATGGAAGCTGTCAATGGGAACTGATTTGAAAGGTGACTCGGAGCTCCAACCAGGGCAGCATGTAGTGACAGGGGTTCTGGCCCAGTGAGAGTTATGGTCTTTGGGTGAGGAGAGCATCCTGCTCCCTTGGCCCCCTCAGCCTCTCCTGGTAACCCGACCCTGATTGTTTCTGAAGGCCTTGTAACTGGTCATCTTCAACTCAGCTAAACTTTATGGTCAGTTGTCATTCTCTGACTTTGAGCACCCATGTTTTTAGTCTTGAGTGTCTCATTTTTATTTGTTTTTTCTCAAATGACGTAGCTTTTAGAGACTCATGATTGCTGTTACTAATTTTCTTTTTCTTCAGTATGTTTACTTTTGTGTTGCTTTAATGTCTATTTTGTTTATTACTCTGGCTTATCAGCAATATCAGCATGCCCCTTATGTTTTTGAAATGTCTATTATTTTCCGAGAAAGAGATATAATGGGGCGGAAACTGAGCCAAACTAAGTAGGCTAGGTCATTTGTCAGGATGCATCAACATCATCAGCTTTTTTGGCATGTAGATATGTTTGAGGATCAGACAGGGAAAGAGGCATATGGAGACAGGCCGTACTGGCAACTCACTCATTACAGAAATTAATAAGGAAAACATTTTACCATGAAACATGACCTAGTGTTTTGAAAGCTGCGGTTAATGTGTGTCTGTACACACAGTGTGTATTAGCCTAATCAGCTGTCAGGCTGCACTGAATATCTGGACTGAGACACAAGCTTGACACCAAAGCCACGGGCTACGTCCCTGCTTCTTGTGCAGACTTCGCTGCAGGGTTTCAGGCCCCTGAGTCTCCTGTCAGTTCCATGGTTGACAGCAATATTAAGGCTTTCCTCGCTGGTATGCCTGGAATAAACAGGCAAGACCTCTGACACAGACATCATATAGTGTGTGTGTGTGTGTGACTTGCATTGACTAACACAAATGTAACTGTGTGTGGACAGTGTATTAGTTTGTGGAGATGGATGTTAGACTGAGATTAGGTGAACTACAGGCCAAGTAGTAGCTGTTCTGGTATCAAGATGTTCCTGATATGGATTCTTCCTGGGGAGAAAAATGCATACATGACCTCGGATTTTGGAAGCACTGGCCAGTAATCAGCAGGCCACTAACTTATCTGATTGAAGGTGTGATGAAAGCAGTGGGGTAAAGCTCCCTGCTGTGTGTGTGTGTGTGTGTGTGTGTGTGTGTGTGTGGATGCATTAGTAGCAGTTCAAGAATGTGTGTGGCTGTCTCCAGCATAAAATATATGAATGCAACTGATTTGTTTATCGCATAGTTATCAAATATTTATGGCTTATGCTCTTAAATAGAATCTATTTCTTTCATCTTAAAGACTTTGACACCTTTGGAAGTCTCATCTCCTGGCACAATGTTAGTCACATGTAACAATAACAGATTAGTGTGTTGAGGGAAGGTGGTGGGGCGGGGGAGGGGGCGTGACAGATAACATGAGCAAAGGAAGGGAAGACTGTTGATTGACTGCTGAATGAGTCTGCTCTGTTTTAAAGTGTCACCATGAGGCCTGGCTTTTGGAGAGGCAAAAGATCACTGGCCAGGTGCAGACACTAAATTCAATATGCTTTTCCACAGAGAGATAGATGGCTTGCCTACATGTGTGGTGCTCATCATGCAGTAGGTCAGAATTCTTAGGGGCCTGTTACCTCATACAGAAAATTGGATATGACTGTGAGGTTAGACTGTAAATAACATGGTAATATGCTGTGTATAGAAATTCCTCTACACTTTTGGAATTTTCCTTCCCTGTTGTGCGGCATAAACCATTACGTAATCCACAGTGAATTAAGGTAACCTTGTTTGGTTAGTCTTACCAAACAGCATCCCTGAAAAGTTGGCTCTAACAGAACAGTTTGAAGATTTAAAGGGGAGCACTGCCTCTTGTGGATTTGTTGGAAATGCATTTGGTGGACTAACCGTTGGTTGACCCCCAGCCTGGTCACTATTACACTGAAGCATGAGTTAGAAATATTACCCTCTTTTAGTATAAGTTATAGGCTTTTGCTTCTTTATCCTAGCTATATCAACACATTGATCTAATTCTCATTTTCTCTCTGATTAATTGCCATGTTTTGTGACTGCACCATTGTCCTCTTGGTGCACTTTGCATATTTTTCACATGCCGTCACTTTACCGCTTACAAATCATTAAAATTCAAAAGGAAAAGTCTTTTATCTATGTAGACGTGCTAATGCTGACTGTTGTGGTGAAAATCTGCACAAAACCATTGTGCTTTGGTGAGTGTGTCTGTGTCTATGTTCTGACGCAATTGGGTGTCCCGGATTTGTGTGCTTTATTGTTGTAGAGCTTGGCGGCTTTTGTTAGGTTCTCCAACATTACAGGATCATTAAATCACTCTCACCCTTTCACCTCCATCTGCGTCTGACAGACAGGCACCCTGCCTCTTTGAGACAGGGCCTGAACCAGCAAGGCAAGCAAAGTGATGTGTGACAATCCTAAGAGGGTAGAAGGTCCCCATAGTGAATTAATAAGCCAGGCTAATCTGTAAACCCTGTGATGGCCAACACTCTCCCACCACCTCTGCCACCTCCAATGTGTTGGCGATGGCATTTCAGCGCTGTTGCTTCTGGATCCTTCTTAGCCTCTGGGCCAGCCAGCCAGTCGCCTTGTCAGTCCAATCTGCCCAGTCCGTCAGTTTTGTTTAAGAGTCTCTTTAATGCCTGTTGATTAAAGTGTCAGAGGTCACACCAACGTGCTTTTCCACATCATGTAAGGGGGGAGGGAGGGTGGTGCGACAGTGTGATAAGAAGCATATGGGGGGAGGTTCAGCAAAGGGACCTTATCATCAAGTCACATGGTGGATTTATGACTAAATGTAGGCGTGTGGCATGAAGTGGTGTCAAGTACTGGCAAAAGTTCCAAGTATTCTACAATTTATACTCATAATTTCTACCCATATCAAACCCCTTAGCCTTAATTTCCTTAAAGCTTACGTGTACTTAAACTTTGGTAGCACCTATTGCCAGTGTGAACTTAACTTCAGCTCATTTCTGAACATGCACTCTTCTCTGACATCTTGTGCAACCTGTAACCTCTGATGGTCTGTCATTATAGCCCCCTGCAGTGACACACTTACACTGCTGTTCACACATGTCTTATCAGCCCCCAGTGCTCCTCTGCTATCAGAAACCTTCACAGGAGCTTCCTCTATAACCACAGGGTAACCAAAGCAGACACAAAGCCTGGAGCCAGACACACTGTGCACAAAAGAGACAGTTTAGCAACATTTTATCTGTAGCTTTGCATCAATTAGTGTATATCACCGTATTGATACATGTACAGATCTGATCACAGTTCAAGGCTTACTGCAAAACAACTACTACTAAACTCCCGTGTAATCTATGTAATCTAGTGTAATCTGCTAATCTGAGATGAGCAGGCCTAGTTAAAAAGAAGATGCCTTATCATGACATTCAACAGCTCCACTCAGCTGGTGCCCACACAATAGGTGGTAGGGTGAACCTATGGACACAGACAAGCCTGACAGAGAGCTACTGGGCTATCAGTGATGTAAAGGGGCAATTCAGAGACATTGCTAAACCCCCCTGTGCTTATCAAGGTGTGAACATAGGGTCATCCCTGCTAGGGGAGGGAAACAGCAACAGGGTGCTGGAGACGGTGTTCAGACAGACAGACAGACAGTAGTAAGAGTAGTCTTACTCCATTGGCTGATTGACACTCTGGGTAATGGACTACTGATTCCCCGCTAGTTCTTATATAATGTAAATGTATATAACAGCACACTGCTTTTTTAATAGCTTATTTAATGACAACAAACAACAAAACAAGAGTACTTGATGGTGTCTTTTGACTGCTGGATAACTGATCCTGACTCTTTTAAATAGGTACGCTGGATTCATCATGACATACTTGCCAAATGTTTCATTGTGAATCATGTTCCATATCATTCTACACATGGACACAATGGCTGCGGAGATGTGACTAATGTGAAACCACCACAGCAAACTGTCACTGAGTTAAAATTCAACACTTTATGGACACTGAAACTTTGGTCCTGGAGCAGCAGCTTAATAAACACCATTTGGAAGTTGAAAAGAGAGCGGCATCGTGGCTGTTTGTGGTCTCCAGTTTAATGCATGTGAGTAATTACTAGCATCTTTTGAAGTGAGCACACAAAAATGTTACAGAAAACCCAATTACTGTATGAGGATACAGACACGGTTTAAAGGCCTGTTGGAGTGATTTGATTGGTTTTGCTGTTTTTAAACTCAGTAGTTGTTTTAATGTTACAGTTGCACGTGTCACTGTCAGCATATTGTGCTTGCATGATGGTCCTGTACTGGATTATTTATTGACCATGTTTTGTAGGGATGACACAGAATTGGGTGGAGTGGGTATGGGCAGAGTTTGGTTGAAATTGGTTGCGGTTTTGGTAGCAAGTTCCACAATAATACCAGCCTTTATATGTGAGTGTGTGTCTCTGGTGCTCCACATGTGTTGCATTGGTCAGTAGGCTCTTCATCTTTGTGGTTTGCCCTTTGTGCAAGCAGTCATTAAGACAGTCAGGGCAGAGAGAAAAAACATAAGGCAGAGAAGCAGTTCAATATGGTGTATTAAGTCAGACAAACAAGCCCAGGCTTGGACATCTGGGCTGGCAGAATATCATAGAAAATGGGATTTTGACAGTGTTTGTGTCAGAAATGGTAAGAACCACTGCTGAATGTTTCATCAAAACTCATATTGGCAGTAAACTTAGCGTAAAGGGATATCTTTGTTGTGACAAGTGAAATTAAATTTTAAGTTTCCTATTAACAGTTTTTCCATTAGCGTGTCCCAGAAATATTTTGAGTCACTTTAATGTGCAGCTGTACGCTTACAGTGGTGTAAGCAAGTGATTCCATCAGCAAACCTACACAATGTGTGTGATCAAACACAGACAAACATGTTGCGGCTGCCCGGCACTGAGACTGTCCACAAAACCGCTGAACGGAGAGCAATAGTTCAGACCTCTCCTTCTGCCGCATCTCCAGGCCTGTTTAAAGAAGGGGTCACTAAAAAGATACCAGGGTGCCTCCCCCTGGGACCTGTGGTTTTACTGGGACAGCTCTCGAGTGGCCAGCAGTTCTTGTTTATGTGTGTGTCCACATCTGTTTTTTAAAGTGGTGACAGAAGGACCTTAATCTACATTATCTACTGATTAGTCTGTTAGATTTGTTGTTCTAAAATGTCTGGCTGTAAAGACTAAAAACCTGAAATGTTCTTAGGTTCTTAGCATTCTGGTTAAAATGCTACAAGTCACTTTCTCTATCTTTGCCCCTGCTTTTTATTCTTCGGACTCTTTTTTCTGTCTTCTCCTCTTCTCCACCTAAACTTCCCTGTCCCCACCACATTTGCTGTTCTGTTCTTGTCCCCTTGTCAGTTTCTTTATGAGGACCTCTTCCAGCTTCTTGTTACATCACTGCCCCCTTGTGGTGTCTTGTTCACTTGAGATATCTACACTGTTATGTTGACGGTAGACCACAATGGGTATAATGACTATATATTAGGTTTTTGAGTGAGATTTTAGTTTGATGAAAACAGAACAAAGCAAATACTGCAAATCATGTGCATAGACTATAAAGTAAAAACCGTTTTTAATTGGATTTAATTAAGCATGGATTTACATGACCTTGGCATGTTCAAGAGCTCTGGAGCATAATATAAAGGTTAGCCTCTTGTTAGTTATTAAAGGGTAAAATGTTGCTTTTTTCCTAGATTGCTGTCTTGATTGTCCACAGCAGCTCCTATCAGATGTGTATAGCACAGTATACAGTACGCCTTTCTGTCTCATTGGCAATGAGCCACTTTATCGTACGTGCCACTTTATCTCATGAAACATTTAGATTAGTGCTTTCCCCTGAGCTAATTATAAAGACACAATGGTGTAATCTGGAAGGAGCTCAGCAGTAGTTTAAACACAAGAGGAAACCGACATAATCATGTAAATATCCTCGTCACTTTCCAAACTTTCACTGAGCCGAGTATAACTACAATACAATACAATACACTAGATGGTTGTGTGAAATACTCTCATAAACACATCTAACATTGGCTCTGTGCATGTATTAGTGCGTGTGTATGTGTGCACATGTGTGTTTGTGCTTTCATACATAAAGTTGTATAAATGCTGCAAAGCAGAAGGAATGTAGCCATTCAGAGGTCCTCAGCTCTACAAATAAATATTTGGTGATGACAATATTGCAGATATGTTAAACATAAGGAGGGTAATTTTCTAGTCAAATAAACCTCAGCAGTGGTGGTGAAGGGGGCACAGATGTGTCTGTGTGTTTCTGACAGATTGGCTAGAATGGTGGAGTAATACAGACTGATGGACAGAGGTGGAGAGAATCTGTTAAATAAGATAAAATGGAATGTATTTTCTTCACAATAGCACCAGTTCATTTTCCCATTCCCATTCCTTTGTAATGCGCTTTTGGCATTACAAATTGGGTGAGGTTCTTAGGTGTCACCTTAAATTATTCCCTTAGTTCAGGTGTAATTTTGTGAACTCACATAAGTCTCCTAAATTAACAGATGTAGAACTGTAGATTTTTTTGTTCCTTGTGAACAATGGTGTTATTTTTGTGTTAACTTTGTTTAATTTAATTTGTATTGTTCATCAGAGATTTATTCTTCCCCTATAAATTTTGTCACTGTTGCCACATTAAGTGATATTTTATAGCCCAGTGTATCTTTTTCATAAGCTGTGGCCTTGCTTTATTTACTAAGCCTTGTTTTTACAATAACCATAAATATTACATTGTGAAATTATCACAATCTAAGATCACAGCACAGAGTTCAAAGTGAAATTAGGGTTGTATTTTATAAAAATGTGAGCCAGACATGACTTGAAAGTCTTGTACTTGGGTTGAACTTTGTAAATTCCAGACTTAGTAATTTGACCAATTATGTCTTTTAATGTCAGCTAAGTGATTCCTCATCCCAACTGTGCCCAACCACAATTAATATTTGTCATTAACATAGTTATTACAGTCCAGTTTTCTACACCATAATATCACCTTTTCATAATCCTTTCCACTGATTCTCAACACTTTTTCCTCTCGTCATGTTACTTCCGAAACCATGCTTCCAGCATGCCACAACACTCCTCTGTTGCTGCCCATGACTGACTCCACACTCAGAAGTAGTGGCTTCATGTTCAGATTCTTCACAATTGTTCAGCGATTTACTGTGTCACACAGAGTCAATTAGACTGAGGTGTTCCACCCAGGGGAGGAGTCCTGTTTACACTGTAAACTGTGGAATTATTGCAGGAGAACATAGGTGAAGGTCAAAATGAGGTCTAACAAGAAAATTAAAAACATTGCTCAGCACCCTTTACCACAATGGTGCATTACAGTGCACACTGCATAGTGTATTATATAGGATGTGCCCCAACCACAGCTCCTTTGTGGTTGACGGCAATAGATGTAATCAGATGTAGTAAAGCATTTGAGGCAGGTCATTGTGGGGTGAGCCAGCAGCTCCGCAGATTATGTCCGCACTCCCTTCACTTTATGGTGAGGTGGGATGACAGGAAACCTAAGAGGCCTGCAGAGAGGTCAAGACCAGAAGACAGCCTCTGTATCAACACACCCTGAATGCAAAATGGCCAAAGTTAACAGTAGCGGACATGTGGCCAAAGCTTACTGATTGTGTGCAAAAATTGTAAACATATGTCAGACAAAGTAGCTTAAAAAACATAAAGTACTTAAGCAATACTCGCAATGGTCACCACATTATATCGCAGATGTTTGAAGTGTCACATTTTTAATCCTCAATATGTAGCACAGCATGTCCACCCACAAACATGTCACCGCCAGGTCTTGCATTATGACTGGGTGTATACAGCTGTAATATAATGTAATGAAGCGTTTTTGAAAATGTTTAGCTCATTATACCCAGAGGCACTTAAGTAATCAGTTCTCCTACCCTCATAATGCCCATTGGCTATGATTCAGCAGCTATTGAGTTTAACTTTTAAATGTGTTTTGGAATAGTTTTAATTCACAATGAATGAGTGCCCTATCCAGATGTTCTCTACCCCAGCAGCAATCCTCCCGAAGGTCACACCAATGGTACTCTGGCCCTGACGTTCACTCTATGGTCCAGTTGTGGGTGTTACACCAGCAGCATTGGTGAGAGTGGAAGATCTGTCTTACGGCACGATAGCCTGCGTGCCTGAGGAGATGCCAGGGTTTATTTAAACAGCAATTCAACTTAACATTTTTGAAAGTGAGAATAGCGATTTATTGTTTAGCCCTGAGTCTGTCAGTGAGATTCTTATTTCATGACTTGTCTGATAGGTCCAAGAAAAATAAACCCACACCTGAGGTGGGTTTATAGGTCTGCCTGACGTCAGCTCCATTATCCACAGCATAGCCTGCATATTTTTTATTCCACTACAACCTGGCATGTGTGTCTGTGCACCGTGTGCTTGTGTATGGCATGTGTGTTCTGCTGTTGCTCTGTTGCAGGATACATCATGTAGATGTTGTCACTGTCTGCCACCATGAAAATGATGTGCTGTTTAATATGACTACTAGTAAAAATGTTTTTCTGAATTCCAACATGTACAATAACTTTCTGACATAGTGTAGTTGTCAACCTTTCTTGCAGACTGGAAAAAACAGAACTTAAAAACTGAAGCTAGTTTTTCCATGTTGAGGAAAACTGAGTATTGAACTATACATTGTGTATACTTGCAGATATGGCTGGACTATAGGGACCATATAAAAATAAGCATGTGTTGTGCTTATGCAAATTATGACCCTTCATTCTGTGTGTTCGTCATCGTTCTTATCGTGTAGTTTAAGCCAGGTACTTGACGTCATAATGCTGTGCTGCGGCAGAGCTCCTATTTTGCAACACTATCTCCTGTTCGATCCAACATTGTTTCAGGGTCCTGACCTCACAGCAACCAAAACACAAGCTGAACACAATCCTTAAAAGTTAGGTAATGTACTGTAGACCCTTGTTGATCATCCCTTGGGCTTGGAATGAGAGATCAGTTCATTTTACCCTGTTGTCTGGTCTTTATTACTTAGCTCCTCTGCAGCTTGAAGACTTGACTGGCTGCACCCAGCTCAGGGCCTGGATTCCCAAAAGCACATCACCACCAAGATCATATTAGCCCATTCTCTTACAGTGAAAGTAAGACAATCTTGACACAGATCATGGTTTCGCCCTTGCTTCCGGAGAGGCTTAGATAGTTAAGTTGGCAATGGATCCTGAACAGGATTGCAAAGATTTTCAATTGTAACATTATACTTTTAATTTCAAACATTGGAACATATTAGAAATATGAAATGCTATGCTAAAAAGTAAGTCCAAAAAATGACATACTCTATTGAGACACCAGTCCTTGTAATTACGCCAGGTGAGGGAGGGAATAGTCCTTTGAAATATCACACCCGTTCACTGATTCTGACATTAATGGAGGTAAACAGCGTGAAAATGTATTGTTTTATAACTTCTAACAAGCATTCCTCTATCTGGAATGCCTCATGTTTGTCAGAAGCCATGCACATCCATCAACAGTAGATAACAACACAGAAGTTGTGAAGGACAGAAAAACATGATCGCAAGCATGTAATGTGTCCCAACCAGGTCATAGAAAAAGTTAATTACTAATCTGGTCTGCTCTTTTAGACAAAAATATTGTCAATCTCAATTTAATGGATGGATAAAGAATTAAATGGAATGACTGTGACCTGATATCTTGTTTACATGTTTACAGTATAAGCCTTTTAAGAGAGTAGAACAGACAAAAAGGAAACAGTTTGTGGTCAGTTTGCATTTAGAATATCTGTTTTCCCCCCCCCCATGCCATGTGAGTGATGCCTGTGTAGAGGGAGGACACATAGACTCGTAGGATAAAGGTTGATAATCATGTTCCACCAATGGAACTCCTTTGATGTGGGTTGTTGTTTCTGTGAGGCTCTCTCTGTCTGGACGCATCCCCCTCCAGCAGCTGTGCACTGCACGGCCAGCTGTAAGAACACAGAGGGGGTGAGAGTGTCCTGAAGTACACACACACACACACACACACACACACACACACACACACACACACACACACACACACACACACACACACACACACACACACACACACACACACACACACACACACACACACACA
>JAVQJX010071182.1:0-10175 GCA_036025115.1 Ambassis agassizii
GCAACAAAGGGTTGCATATGTAATGACTAAGTATATGACATCAACAAGTCAGGACATGATTCTCAGTCCAGCAAACTGTTATAACCTGCTAAGTGGTGAGATAGGTACACTGTGATCAAATGTCCTTTCTATTTACAATGGTTCGTTGGCCAACATACAAATATTGTAGGTGGCAGATGAAGGTCACTTTGTTCCCTGGCTAACAGTTCCTTTCTTACAGAAAATGGGGACTTCCTTGCTTTGGACCTTGGAGGGACAAACTTCCGTGTTCTTCTGGTCAAGATTCGCAGTGGGAAGAGGCGAACAGTGGAGATGCATAACAAAATCTATGCTATTCCTATAGAAGTCATGCAGGGCACAGGAGAGGAGGTAACAGTCATTCCTGTGGTCGGCAAAATTCTCATTCCTTTCCAACAGAGATCCCTTCTCCTTTAAATTGTGTGTTTAAATTTGGCCTGAGTACCTTATCCCTCCCATTATCAGCAGATGTGACCCTATCTGCCACCATATCAATCATTATATCATGTCTCTTACCAGCTTTTTGACCACATTGTGCACTGCATCTCTGATTTCCTGGACTACATGGGAATGAAAAGTGCTCGACTGCCACTGGGTTTCACCTTTTCCTTTCCCTGTCATCAGACCAGCCTGGATGCAGTATGTTCTACGATATTTATCTTTTATCTATTCTGAAGAAAATACAGCATGACCTATGTGGAACTTTACAGTCTAGCTGCCGGTCAGGACACAAGAAGAAGCTAACAAAATGTCTCCATCAGTATTTGTCTATAAAGGGCAGGGCTTCAGTAACAGACTTTCAAACAGTTGTTTGAATTCTTTTCGATGTCAAAAGTTTTCTTTTATCTAGAGAGAAATGCTTACTTTTTTAAAAAACATTATTCATTTAGTGTTTTGTACTCTACAGGGTATCCTTGTAACCTGGACCAAAGGCTTCAAGGCCACAGACTGTGAGGGTGAAGATGTAGTGGAGCTTCTTCGAGAAGCAATCAAAAGGAAAGAGGTAATTGTACACTACAAACATTAAAGTTTCACTATGAAGAGCTATAAGGACGAAAAGTAATTTTTTATTAAAAAAAAAATATCAAACTTGAAACTGAAGGGAAAGAAAACGTAACCTCATCTAAAAAAAGAGAGAATAAAATCTCCCAACATATGAAGATTGTACTCAAGAGCCATACAGGCACATGGCCATTACTGTAAGTGCTAATCCCAACAGACAGCCACCTTTGGACTGAACTGAAATCTTGCAGGTTTTGCTATAGTCTTAACTCACCCCCTGTTGTGTAAATCTATGGCTGAAGAGCACCACTACACAGTCACATCATTCTCAAACACACCATAACATGACTGCTGAACAA
This sequence comes from Ambassis agassizii, assembly GCA_036025115.1. Lineage (NCBI taxonomy): Eukaryota > Metazoa > Chordata > Actinopteri > Ambassidae > Ambassis > Ambassis agassizii. The sequence goes on from JAVQJX010071182.1 coordinate 1,380, forward strand.
CATTGTTTGAATCTACAAAACTGTCTACAGAATTTCCACATTGCCATCTTTTGGCTTCATACACTGATTTCACTCTTTTAGATGGAGAATCCAGTAAGTATTAAGTGAAAATAAATCATTAACTGACAGGTAGGCCTAAAGCAGTGTAGGACTGGAGCAGTGTGTGGTTATTGTTTTGATAGCATGCAATAACACCTAAAAGGCCAACAACAGTGATCCTGTGTTTTTGTGTGTTTGGCAGAGCTTCTGAAATTTGCAGGTCTGATACAGTTTGTATACTTTATTATATAGTCTGTGTAGGAATGTGGGTGAACTGCATTGTGCTATGTGTGACCTGTGCTACGCCTGATATTAATCAGTTTTTGAAACAGCAATTCAGCATTGACTGATACAAACATAGCATTGCTTGAATGTAAATTAAATAGGTGGAATGTAACATGTCGTCAATATCCTAATTTAAACAGTTCGGTTTCAACTTAAAATGCATACAACAGAAAAAATACGGAATCCATTGTTGATTGAATGCTGATTGTTTGGGTTATATGCAATGCATGATTAATTAACGGAGCTGTATGTAGCTACTATGTGTTTGGCTCCAGACCAATGTCTTTGTGTTGTTTGTATGTAGGAGTTTGAGCTGGATGTGGTTGCCATAGTAAATGACACAGTTGGGACAATGATGACATGTGCATATGAGGACCCCACCTGTGAGGTGGGATTGATTGCAGGTGAGTGAAACATCACTTCTTTTCTGCATTAACCTCTAAATTAGCCTTTTTAAGTGCTGTTTCTGTCAGAAATTAAAGCATTTAGCTAAAATTATACTGTGGTGTCTTATGATTAAGGATTTTAAAATTTTTACCATTTTAAAAATCATTCTATTGCGTAACCTACTGTTTTCATATTACGCAGTATCGGCATACGAAAACATGAATTGTGTCCAAACAGGGGAAGCTTGGAAAAATGAGTTTCATGGTTTTAAATGGAATGGCTATGTATTGTCCCAGGCACAGGCAGTAATGCCTGCTACATGGAAGAAATGAGGAACATCGAGATTGTGGATGGAAAGGAAGGCCGTATGTGTGTCAATATGGAGTGGGGGGCATTTGGTGACAATGGCTGTCTGGATGACATCAGGACGAAGTATGACCAAGCAGTGGATGAAAACTCACTCAACGAAGGCAAACAAAGGTTAAGAGGCCTCTAGTGTCAATACCCCTCTGATGGTGCTCACTTTTTCAATTCGTATCAATACTCACTCACACAGCAAACAGAAAACCACTTATCACATTTAAGTTACTTATCAAAAACGATTCAGTACTATATAATGCTTTATCAGTTTACAGTTTGCTAACATATATCTATTTCATATGTAATTCAGATACGAGAAGATGTGCAGTGGAATGTACCTGGGTGAGATCGTCAGGCAGATTTTGATTGATCTGACCAAGCGTGGGTTCCTCTTCCGGGGACAGATCTCAGAGACGCTCAAGACCAGGGGCATCTTTGAGACAAAGTTTCTGTCACAAATAGAGAGGTGAATCACTCATTTCACGCATAGTAATGTCAGAGGCTCAACAGTTCTGCATTACTTGCAGCACTGTATGAAGCCACCTGTTGTGTTTAGGTATTGGATTCAGTGAGATGGATGTTATGGGAAATAAGAATATTCAGTGGCACCATTGTACTGCTGCTCATGACTATATGTGTCAGTTACAGTAGGTTTTTACTAAAAAATGTTTTTAAAAAAGTGCATTCATTCTGTCCCTCAGCAGGCACTGGTTTCCATCCATTTCTCTATAGCATAAAATAGGCTGCATGAACAGTACTGTAATCCATCATAGACATGAAAGTATTTTCATACTAGTTAAATCATCTGTCTGCAGGTAGTAAAAATGACTCACTACTGTAAAATGTGTATCTGTTACACTAGTATAATTTATAGGAATGGATTGTTTAAGCAGCAGTGAATGTAGTCAGACAGCACACCTAGGAATTAGAGGAGAGATGGCTTCAGAGTTTATACACTGTTTAAGCCTACCTTAGCCACTGGGAACAGCTGTGAGGTATCCAGTGACTCTCCTGCTGTTGTCTGACCTCTGACTCCGTCTCCCCCTGCCTCTTTCACTCCACAGCGATCGTCTGGCTCTGCTTCAGGTCAGGGCGATTTTGCAGCAGCTGGGGCTCGACAGCACCTGTGATGACAGTATTATCGTCAAAGAGGTGTGTGGCACAGTGTCCCGCCGAGCAGCTCAAATCTGTGGAGCCGGAATGGCTGCAGTAGTGGACAAGATCCGTGAGAACAGAGGACTGGATCACCTGGACGTTACCGTGGGCGTGGATGGCACACTGTACAAGCTGCATCCACAGTAAGACCCAGGAGAAAAAAATATAATAGATGGTTTAGATTTAGAAAAAGACCATAGAGTATACTTTTCACTGTTTCAGAAAAATACTTGCATGTCCATGCTATTTTTGAAAGGTTAAAATCTTAATTTCACTGGTGTACTAGGGCTGACAGGACACTGGATGACTGCACCAAGTAAAAACCACCAGAGCTAATCTAACTTTTGAACTTTCTTGAGCAGTTACCCACATAAAACAGTAATCTTTCTTTATGAGACAGACCATAAATTGATCTCCATGCTGCTCAATTTGTCATTTCTCTTGTTCACTTCCCTCAGCTTCTCTCGGATCTTCCATCAAACAGTGAAGGAACTTGCCCCCAAATGTGATGTCAACTTTCTGCTATCTGAGGACGGTAGCGGTAAGGGGGCCGCCCTCATCACTGCTGTGGGCTGCCGCCAGAGGGAGCTGGATGCCCAACAACACTGAGGAGCTGTGTCCAGTTTATCCTCAGAAATACCTGCTGCTCCACCGTGACCGTTATTCACCACACTGCCCAAATCCATGTCCCTTTGGCAGCCGTGACTCCACCTCTGCCCCACATGGTCCACCTGCATCCAGAGAGAGACATGCTGCATGCATAGAGAATCAAAACAGAATCTCTAAATATTTATTTATATTGCATCAGAGGGTTTATTGTTTCCATGTTTGTACATTTTCCTCAATAGCTTGTCAATAATCAGATAACTCTAAGCTCCTTAGGTGTGCAATATTTGTGTATTGCTAATTTTATTTTTATATGGAGGCAAATATATAATTGTATTTATATAGCTGAGGCCACGTTGAACCCCAGAGGTCATTAGGATTTTGCACCATAAACACAAAAATGCCTGCACTTTTTATATGAGAGTTACAACAGCAGCATTTCAATGTAACTTCCAAATGAAGGACATCCGTCCTACTGAATGATAAAACTCATTTTTACCATTCAGTTCCAAAAGGGCTTGCCGCAAAGGGTTGAATGCAAGAGTCACGGCTGTTAAAATCATCCTCATTTTATGTGCGACATGCTCACACGGTGTGCTAAGCTACTAACCTGTTTTTGTGCAACTCTCAGTGTAACTCACGTTATAATATTCCTGCAGCACCATACCATTTATTTCTCAAGAGCGGACAAGGTAGAAAAAGCCCCAGCGGGAGTATTAGTGTACCCTATTACTATTTGTGAACTTATTATACTTTTGGTGTTGTGATAACTTCCACCTCTAATCATTGTATGTGCAAAGAATAAATGTTTATCGGGCCCCAAGAAGAGTGGATATTATGAGCGCTTTTGTGTGTATTTGTAGTTGAGTGTCAGTGTGTCTTACTGTAATGACCTGTAGCTTTCAATGTCCAAAGCCATGTGGAGACTGCATGCCTTACATCACAACAAAGAATTCTGGAGTTCTGAATCATTTTCTTTTTTCTTTTTTACATCACGACAGATATGTGACTGACAGTGAATTCATTAAATTATATTTTGTTGTGGAGTACATGCTGTCTCTCTTTTTTAAACTGTACTAACTAAAATTTTAATACCAAATGGAGAACTATAGTAAGCAGACTACTAGCACTGATACAAGGAAGAAGTTAGCCTTTCTTATAGCTTTGGGTCAAGTGTTTTTGTATGCTGTAGCTCAGCACCTTTACTAATGGTTAAAGAATCTTACTTTTTTTTTTAAAATAAACAATGGTACTATATGTGTGAAATCATATTTAACTAGTGTCTGCTGGTTAATATTATAGATGCAAAGCGGTAAAAATAGACAACCTAATATTAAATGTATTGAAACATTAGCTATGCCCAAACCTAATGACAGAGTAAATTTTCAAACAAATGTCTCTGCAGCTGCTGAATTTTCAGTCTGGGTTTAGTCACACTGCTACATGTTCGAAAAAAAAATGATCATACATTATCATTACTTACTTACTTCCTACTTAATACAAATTACTTGTCATTACTGCAACTAATAGCTATTTTGATTTTTCCATTAATCCTATTGATAATTATATCTTATATAATAATTCTATTGATTAAGCATGGATTACTTAGAGACTAGTGGATTCCCTGAAACTCTAACATAGATATAATTGCATAGGCGGCTTAGCCAGTAACCATTTTTCCTTAAAATCATTGTGCATGAACTGCTTATGATATCTAAATATTTTTTATACCTACTTCTCAGGCCCGCTCTTCTTCTTGGAAGAGCAGTTTAATTACCATTAGATGGATGTCTAAATCATTATTTGCACATGACTCATTAAATGATACTTTAATTCTGTGTCCTTCAAATCAAGATGATCTAGAATTCTTGCTGTGCTGCCATCACATTTTGTGACTGGAGACACAAAGGATAACTAAAGAAATCAAAATAAATACATATTTCTTCTTCTGATTTTTGCTTTACACTTTACCAAAAGTCTACCTACATGCTGACAGTATGGCAAAACTTCCTTTTTTGTATTAAATGCATATCATTAGTGTTTAAACAAAAGGCTGTGTCTTTGTGTGATATTTGTGGCATGTTATCTCGAGGGTGTGTGGGTGTACACAGGTGTGCTTGCATGCATTTGTATGCATTCTGCATTCTGCTGAGTGTTGCATGGGAATTTGTTAGCAGGTATTTGTCCTACATTTCTAAGAATGAGATCCTATATGTATTCAACATTATTGAGAGAAGCATTTCGTGTACATTAATAGTAGTGGGTGGTTTAGCTTAGCGACACGCAGAAGAAACTGTAGCTCTGTGTGTGTGCGTGTGTGTGTGTGTGAGAGAGAGAGACTGTGAGTGTGTGTTTGCGTGCATGTGTGTTTGTTTCCAGCGCTCACCAGGTTGGGTGCGTTATTTGAGGGCTTCCTGCTGCATCCATCTGACTGAAACTAACAAGCGACGAACTGTCACTGCTCATTTCTTTGGTAAGTGGTCACTAAAGCAACATTCAACGGCATTCTAACCGTTACCGACTTCGATCTTACGTTAGCACACTCTACTAAAAAGGTGTTAGCTCGTTAGCTTCTGCTGTATGCTAACTTTACTGGTTGTGTCTTGTGGCAATTCGCGCTAGCTAACGCAGGCTAGTGATCTAGCTAGGGTTAGCATTGTACTAGAGCGTGGGGGCGAGCTATGATAAATGTTTTTTTTATGCAGCGATAGGCACGCTGCCAGCTGCCATTCAGTATTCAACGCTTAACGTTTGTGTTTCACTCCATCTGTAAATTCAGTTTGCACGCAGAAATCGGTGCATTTTGTGCAGCTTTCCCGTGCGGAGCTTAGGCGGCTAGTGTCAACAGCTAACGCGAGCTAACATTAGCTTGTCACTGTTGACCTGTTCGGTTGTTGCTGTAGCAAACGTTGGCTCCTCAGTAACTATATGTCATAAAACGAGCAGTTACATGTTAAGCGGGTGACATGTGAACATTTCTCAGCCCTTATTATTCCGCTTTTCGTACGCCTGTTTAGCACTAATTATCTTTGGTGCTGCGTTACTGGCCACCCACTGTGCAGAAGAGCCGCTGGACTCGCGCACGACACGTGCTGTCGTTTGTCTTAAACAGGTGTTCTAGATGATGCACGCGCTTAATTAAACGACTAATCAATAAGTGTTGAGCTCGAGGTTACAGCTGTGTTCAGTGTGAAACATGCCAGGCTCCACAGAATTATTGTTGAATGGCTCCATTATTTATACAATTAATGGATTGCTTGTTGAAGTTTTCTAAAAGATTTTTTAATGCCGATCACAATTTTCCAGCTCCTCGGGTAACACTACAGATTTCTTGTTCGATTTAACAGCAGCAAGACATATTACACTACAGTGGCATCTGAATTGATAAATCAAAGTGTCAGTCCTTCAGATGTGTCTGTAAGTTAAGTAAGTGCTGAATTGTGTTTATTATGATTCAGTTTTTAACAGAGGCTGAAGCTGGAAGAAGCAGGCTCTCAAACATTGAACCCTCTCAGGAAAGCAAAGACTCCTCGCTCACTTCACCTCCCACAGTAGAGCAGCAGTTTGAAAGCTTCCATCAGACTCATGACTGTTTGAGTGGACACGGCCCCGCTGTGGCCCATGCACTGTATCCGTTCCCCTCCCTGTCCTCCTTATCCCTCAAGCTGACGCAAAACCCCAGACACCTGCCCCCCCTCCCCCACCCCCACTCCCACCCCGTTCCCAGCGACTCACCCCCTCCCGCCATGGTGTCCGGCACAGAGACTGTGCACTACATTCACCTTCACAATTCTAGCCAGTCAGTGTTGGAAGCCCTGCGCACACAGCGGCGTGAAGGCCTCTTCTGTGATGTGACCGTACGGATACATGATGCCACACTGCGCGCCCATGCCTGCGTCCTGGCGGCTGGCAGCCCGTTCTTCCAGGACAAGCTGCTGCTGGGTCACTCTGAAATCTCTGTGCCACCGCTGGTGCCCGCCGAAACAGTAAAGCAGCTCGTGGATTTCATGTACAGTGGCTCACTAGTGGTGCTGCAGTCGCAGGCCCTCTGCATCCTTACTGCCGCCAGCATCCTGCAGATCAAGACGGTCATTGATGAGTGTACCCAGATCATCTCACAGAGAAAGGCTGCCAGTGCTGCTGCAGCAGAAGCCGCTGCAGCAGCAGCAGCAGCAGCTGCGGCGGCGGGAGGTGCAATGCTTGGAGGAGTTCTGCCTAAACAAGAAGAGCGTGGCGGTGGGAAAGGAAGAGAGAGTGGTGGCAGTGGAAGCTGTTCAGTCAGTGGCGCAGGTGGTGGGGGTTACGCAAACTTCTCTAACTTCATGGCTGAATGCGGGGCTAACAACATGGGTGGGGGGTTAGGTGGGGGCAGTGTTAGTGTCAGTGAAAGTGGTCCAGGCCCAATGGATCAAGCTAACACTGTAAGTCTGATGGCATTGGGAGACATGGGCCCTGGCCCTATGTGTGGTGGCGACGGGATGGGTGCTGGGGCCGGCACAATCCTCATGAAGCAGAGTTCCAGCTGTACTCAGGACGTCAGGTACAAGCTCAGAGACCTGTTGGCCAATGGAGGCAACACTAGTAGCACAGGAAATCTCTCAGCGGGCTGCAGCTCCGGTGTGGGCAGTGTGGACAGCATCGGCAGGGACAGCCTCCGCGGCAACACAACTGACCTCTCTGATGACCTTGTGGGGATAGACAGATACAGCGAAGAGGAGGACTTGGACGGGAGAGAGCGGGGAAGAGATGGAGACAGAGACAGGGGGGCGAGCCACAGCCGCAAGCAGAGGCAGCCGCTAAGACTCCAGGTAGGGGGATAAGGGGAAGGGTTGCTATGGTTACAGCTTTCAGGCATGCAGAGCTGCAACGTTTTCCTTTTCTTTCTTTTTATGCTTTTCCCTCTTCTCGCACTGCATTGGCGTATATCGCTGAGATGTTTCTACACTTTGCACAATTGAATCTCTCGTCTCAACTTCAGCAGAAAATTTCCTTGTTAATAATCTATGGACTTCTGCATATTTACTGTAGGTTATTCAACTTATTAGAGTCTGCATGAGCTATAGCCAGCTCAATGCTTCAATACTGCACTTTTAAGCTCTGACTACCCTTGTAAATGTTTCTTTTAATACTCAGAATTGAATTTTTCCTTGCAGGTGCTGGGAGGAGAGGGAGTGGTGGTCAAAGATGAAGGGGTTCAGGATGCCGAGGGGACTGTGTATGCCTTGGAGGATGGGAGACGAGATCAAGAACAGGAGGGTTCCCAGGAATCTATGGCAGGCTTTGGACAGGTATGTTAAAATAAAAATAAAAGATTGGCTAAAAAATAAACCACATTTGTGCCATGTAAAACTGCATTACATATGTAAAGCACACTTTTATTGAACATTGTAAATAATTTATTAACCTACTAGTCCATGAAGATAAGATAAGAAATGCAATGTATTTTAAATGTTGAGTCTTCATTTTAAGAAAATGTTTTAGTAAAAATGGTATATTGGGTCTTATTGTGTTAAATCTATACTCAGCATTTCTGTCATAAGTCCTGAAGTAAGATGGGTAAATGTGTTGGAGCAGATTTATGCCGCAGCCTGCTGTACCCTGCAGACTACACAAGGAACATCTGCCACACAGTCAAAAGGATTCAGCTTTGCCTGTCAGTTTTCTCAAAGTGCGGCACATTAAGACATGATTGGAAAATGATTGGAAATGTATTGTGTAGCACAATTTAGGAGGTTAAGAAATTACGTTTTATCCTGCATAGAACATTGTGATCACTGCAGCACTGCTTGAAGGATTTGATCTTTCGTCTTCGAGTATTTAAGTTCTTTTCTTTTCCACTGTCAAAAGACTGCACAGAAATGCACCAAGATTAAATTTATCACGTGATCATAAAGACAGATGTTTTTTTTACCTTTTAGATAATTTTTTGTTTAGATGCCCTGTTTTTAAGCCTCAGCAATATTA
>JAVQJX010071221.1:0-12427 GCA_036025115.1 Ambassis agassizii
TAGTACCGCTGACAAATTTCACAAGAACATAATTCTATTTATGGCCCCATTTATTTAGGTGTGTCTAATACTGGTCTTATGATGCATTTCAATTGGGGCACCTGTCACATACAACTAGTTAGCACATGTATACAAATGTTCACTTTTCCTGAACTAAATCCATTTTAATAGTTAAAATGTATCAGTCTTGTGACTGTACACTCACACCCATCATTTGTGAAAGCAAATAAGTCAAAATAAAAGAAATTCTTATTTCATTATTAAGGATCTTAATTTAAAACGTCATTAAATGTGAGTAATAGAGGCACACAAAGTGTTAATGGAACAGACAGCTTGCCTGTGTGGTCAGAGCAGGTTATTGTGACACAGTTGTGGCCCTGCACTTGTCATTCTTACCGCTTCCTGACGTCTTTCTAAGCTGCATTGGTTTGACCCTAACATGCGTGGGAACACTCTGCATGATGGAGGTTTTGTGTCATGATGTGAGTGGGTTCATGAAACGAAGAACAGAAATTTTTTAGATTGACCAAAACAATAAGCAGCTAAATAGCATGAGAGGGAGGATGACACATTGTTCATTCTCTGCAAGGCTGTCGACAGTGATGATTCACTAGAGATGAATAAAAAAACTGAGCAGAGGAGGTTGACCTACATGGTGGGGAGGAGAGAGAGAGAAAGAGAGAGAGAGAGAGAAAAGAGAGGGTTTCTATTTATGGTTTGTTTATCTGTGCACTTCGCAATGGTTTCCTGCCCCCCCTTCCCCAACCTTCTGCTGAAGATTCATACAGAATGAAAACAACACACCTAACAGGCGGAAGTCCTTTCACGTGATGCAGAGAGCCATATTGGACTAGACATTTGTTTCTCCCACTTATCCTCTTTTCATTCATCTGTCAGTGTAAATGCCTGCATCACTCAAAATCTCACCAAATGTCTCCAACCAGCACCGCAATGCTGCAACACTTCTCCAAAAATAGTCTCATCCTCTAGTGTGCATATTCATACACATTTTATGAGGGAAAGCAACAAAATAAAACATGTTCTTTTTGTACTGACACACAATCATTAGAAGATTGATATTTTGTGCCCATCACCTGTATATCGTGTCATGTACACATTTTGGCTGTGTTTCTGTAATTCCTGTCACTAACAGAAGGGAGAGACAAAAGCTCTGCGCTGTAGCTTTAACTAACATAAAATTATCCACGTATTGGATGTGAGTGTGTGTGTTTTCTTTTATCAACATCATCTTCAGACATGGCAGCATACTACCTGTAGTCAAAAGAAAGGCGTGTTCCCTGAGCCGAGCCCCAGAGTGAATGACAACATGATAATTATCTCAGTTTTTAAAGAGACACGCCTGAACGGACGTCAAAAGGAAATGATACAAAACATTTCTCCCCGAATGCAGTCAGCATCAGATAAAATACAAAGAAGTTTTCTTGTAAAACCAAAAACACTAAAACTATTATATGTATCTTTGTCTTCTTTCACAGGTAGATGGACAGAAGGAATGTGGAGACAGGTGAAGCGTCTGACACACTGAAAAACTGAGACGAGCACAGAAACATTCCTCCAAACTCTTATCACTGTTTCTGCTTGCTTGGGAGGACTGTCTGAAAGTCCAAATAAAACCCCCATCACTCCCACCTCTGAGGAAATCAGGAGCCTTGGAGTTTGAAGGAGTCATTCCAGGAGCTTAAAGGACCTCTTCCCACTCTCCTTCTTATCAACAAGCCAATGAAAAGGGTCACACTGGGTCAACTGGACCAAAGGCAAAGAGAGAGAGAGAGAGAGAGAGAGGGTTCTTTCTCACGCACTGAAGTCAATGTGTAACACACCCTCAGCCAAAAACAGGAAGTACAGGAGCTTTTGAGAGAGAAACCCTTGTAAGGCCTCGTCTGAGAGCAGGGCACAGGAAAGAGTTTCAGACAATACCTCTTGGACCTTTCTGAACTGCCTGTAATCAACCCCCAGAATTCCATTGTACTGTATGTATATACGTGAACATCTGTGTGCATATGAGATTATTTATTGGTGTCATCAGTGAGTGAGAACATATCTTTGTGCTAAACAGTGTGTGTTCAACAACAAAGAGCCAGGAACATCAGCATATCTTTAAGTAGTCAACACTGGTCACAAACTGTAAGCTGGACTGTTATTTGTACATATAAGCTGCTGATTGTGGTGCTCTGGCTGAGCTCCTCCATCTGTCTCATAAACTGTACCCACTTGGGGGGATATCCAAGGGAAACATGGAGGAAACCATCCGTCCTCATGTCCCCTCTAATGGCTGACTTCAGAGACCTAGAACAATAATTTCCCCCTTGCACAGAACCAAGCAGGGTTGCTGATTAGAGCCACAGCTCCTCTCTCTACCGTCTCTAAAAAGAAACGTGCGAATGTCCTGCCTCAGGCGTCAGCCCGTCACCATCCCCATGGACACCGTCAAGATCATCCAGTCGGAGAAGTTTCCCAGAGAGTGCCCTGTACCCGTCACCCAGCCCCGCTATGCCCCACCCCCCAGAGTGGCGTGGGATGGCGGTGGCGAAGGAGAGATCATTGTCAACCAGGCCTGCAGCGATCTGACGCTGGACATAGTGGGCTCTCCCAGACCAATGGTGTCCCCCCCGGCTCCAATGACACGCAGGGAGCAGAGCTTCCTGGCGCAGCGCAAAACCAGTGCCAACGAAATCTGCTACCACCAATTCCACTACAAGATGGAAGACGTCATAGTCAACCAGTATGTGCTGCGCTCCTCCTCCACCTCTTCCTCCACTTCCTCCTCCTCTTCCTCGGGGCCTGTCATGCCCTGCGAACCCCTAGACTGCCCCACCTGCGGTCACACCTACAACTTTGCCGGGAAGCGTCCACGGATCCTCTCCTGCCTGCACTCGGTATGTGAGGAATGCCTGCAGATCCTCTACGAGTCCTGTCCCAAGTACAAGTTCATCTCCTGCCCGACGTGTCGGCGTGAGACAGTCCTGTTCACTGACTATGGCCTGGCTGCTCTGGCCATCAACACCAGCATCCTGAGCCGCTTGCCCTCTGATCCCAATGGGCCTGTGCAATGGGGCGGGGACGCTGACCGCAGCTGCTACCAGACTGTGCGTCAATACTGCCAGTCAGCCTGCACCTGCCAGATCGCCAACCCTTTGTCCTCTTGTGGCATCATGTAGACAAAGGAGGGGGCGCTGCAGGCATGACTCGACACTGCACCCCCCCACCACCACTCTGTTCGTCTATAAGCTCTACCCTTTCTGCCAATCCCCTCCCGTCTCTCACACATACAGTAAATAAACCCTCCATAGATGTTATCTCTATATATTTAATAGCACAGATGGATGCTGTGTGGGACTGATGGATGCCGGTGGTTCAATAAATAGTAAATAAATGTATTTTATGTATGGACTGGAATCCTATTCACCCTCTCTCGTTTGGTTGGACGTGTTTGTCATTGACATCTCTTTACATGGGAATGCCAGGGGAGGTCTATCCCCCCCCAACCTAGGTGAATAAAGATTAAATCAATGAGAAAAGTTCCCCTGTGTGCCTGTCAATGCAGAATACTGGCCTTCTCTTTCTTATTTCTCGAATGAAATGGTGGTATTTTAGTCATATTTAGGGGGACTTCAAAGGGGAAAAACATCCAATGGTGAAGTCTGTTATCCCAATTCAGATGTTGTCATACATGGAACTGCAAGTCTGGACTTCTAAGAATCTTAACTAATGTACAAACATGTGGCTGCAGGGCTGCAGGGCTGTAGTCTATTGTTTATTGTGCGTTATCAGTCAGAATAATAAATGTTTGGCAGGTGTGAGCTGGTAGATTAGACTTATTAAAAGTCACAAAAACTTTTAGTCAGGAGGCTGTGTGACTCCAGGTGTACAGCTGCTGTCATTCTTTTTCTCATGAAGTTGACATTATTTTCTGTTTCTATTTGATGCTGTTGATTTGGAGATTTGGCATTAAAAGCTCACTGTAGCATTTTCAGGGTGAGTTCCAGCAACTCTTCAGACAACTGTTCTCCAAATATGAATCAAACCTTCTGAGCAATGAGTTAGTTGCTTTTCTCCCCCATATCCTTGTAAATGTTACAGGATGAATAATATGACAACAAAGTCAGGTGTCAAATGAAATTCAGAACTTAGATATAAATTATGGCTATTTTAACCATCTTTTGGCACTTCTAAAATCCCTAATACCACTTAATCAAACCTTTATTGCTTCAGTCCAAATGAATGAACTGTTCCACAGTTAGGGCTCAGGAAAATCAATGACGAACAAACTCAGACACATTTCCCTTTTTAGGGTATAAAAATATAATTTTGTATTGAGAAAATTATAATAAAGTTATTGTTTTTTTTTTTACGTTGTTGCATCAGAGAATACCCAAATGCTTAGAACTTAGATTCTCTATAACCTAAACCACAATGAAGGATCTCTTACACAGGCCTGACCTGATATGACATGTAACATATGACAGAAACACTTCATACATTTATTTTTTTACAAAAAGATGAGTTAATACTTTTGAATAAATAAGCAACATCCAGGTAATGAATATAAGTGGCAGATTGCTGCATCTTGTCCGTAACAGGAAGTTCTTTTGAAAGCCGTTTCATCCTCTTTTTCAGAAACAGAGACTGAGACAGACACTGTGGTCCATTTACTGAGTTTTCCCTCTCCTCTTGAACAGCTGGCTCAACCGTCGCCGGGTTGAGTTTTTCTCAGACGACTGCATCTGTTGGCTTCACATATAAAAAATTCATCAGGCAGAAGATGAAGCAAAGCCATCGTGGGGAACTGGAGGCAGCGGACAAAATGTTCAAGAGAGAACAGAAGCACAGGCTCAAAATGAACTCTCCATCCACTGTGCATTAGCTCTGCACCACTGCATCTCCTGTGGCCGGCTGCCATGTTGAAGCAGCACAACACTTTTTCCCCAAGCATCAGGCATTTTATGTGATTAATAATCCCCCGCCCCCCGCCCCCTTTTAGAGGTTACAGCTATAAATACTACAACTCACCTCTTTGTATCTGACACAGCAGACTGCTCTCTTCTCAAAGACCCAATTTTTAGCCTCCAGCTCCTGCTATTGGTCTCCTCTTTTGTTGACCCCTTTGCGGATCAAAATTTAAGATACAATCAAAAATCTTTATTCTGTCTTTATATTAATTGTGCATTATGTTGCCTCTGATGGTAGTCTACCGGCTTCTCATGGTGTTCCTCTTCCTTCTCCAGCAGGTCATGTGTACTCAGATGCTGCCCTCTGCAGTCTGTGCTGAGCTTTTCTGCACCAATATAATATTTCATGATAACACAGAACAGCCGAGCAGCCCATATAAGAATAACTATACGATACAACATCCATTAAAGGTAATCAGGAAAAGAAACAGGTGGATGATGACTCACTTAAATGCAGTGTCGCAATATTTGTGTCTGAAGCTGATCTCTGTCGAAAATGCCCATATTTTCGCTTCTGCCTTTCGCTGGAACTGTTTTTTTCATTTTCAAACCTTTGACAAGAATATGGCTCCTCCTCCTCCGCAGCTGCACAGACACTCTGACATGTGTCAGCAACCTCCTAGAAAATCAAGAGGTGAGAAAGACAATGCTTTAATTCACATAAACCCTCGGGCAAAGAGAAGACATCCTGTCATCACTAATTGCACAAGCTTGTCCATGTTGTGTTTCTATGGAAATGGGGACATGATCTTATCTGTCTACCAAAAACGTGAATGTCGTTACCCAGCTCACCTGCATGTCTTCACGTTCCCACAGGGCATCCGTCTCAAACTGTAAGCCTCGGTTTTGCATCTGCTGTCGGGCAATTTGTTCCAATGTTTTACACACCTGCTCCAAGTAACAGAGGCCAGGGCTGAGTTCAGGTCTCTGCTCTGCTGCACAGATCTGTACAGACAAATGAGCAAGAGAAATGTAAGTCCTCTGAAAAGTGCAGCCAATAAACATCACCAATAACATGCAGTTTTCTGCATGAGCTACATGTTATTATGTCTTCCATACAATATATATCAGTGACTTTCTTGCTTGCCTGAAGATGAATCTTGGAATGAACAATTAAAATCTCAACCAGAATATCTTGATGTAGCTTAAATGGCGTGATCATTAAATGCATTTATACCTTTGTATTTAAACATAATTGCAAAAGTATGTAATTGCGCAATTATGAGTCCTTTTGTCATCCCTCAAAGCCATTAAACCCTTGCCAAGAGGATATAAGGAAATAAACAGATACACACACACCCATGGACTAAACAAACATTTAGAGGTAGCATAATGTTACACTTAATCCTGTTATTTCAACAGCTATGCTTGTTCTATCTACATGAACTGATTTTCATGCTGATGTGCACAACGTACCACTTCAATAGTAAAAATCTAATCCAAATCAAGACACCGTGTTTTCTTCCCCCTTCTGAGGTATCAATGTCAAAAACCATCACAGACTGCTAAACTTCCCCCTGCATCCATTCCTGTAATGCCTCTCACCTGGGCCGACTGGTTTATGATCCCTCTCATTGAAGACGGACCCGTGAGCATGAAAGCAATCCGGTGTGAGTAATGACATGCCTGCCCTACTTTAAATTTAACAGCAACTTTGTGAATGGGTGTTGCAACCCTTTAACTGAAGTAAAAGTACAGGCCTTGTTAAACTTCTGAGACTCTCTCTCAGGCTATTTAATGTTTTAAAAACGTGTGTTCTACAAGACCAAACGTAACTTGCAGTTCTGAAGCCTACAAAAACACATTTATATTTTGACATAATCGGTATCTCACCTCTTGTCTCTGCTTGTCACATCTCATAGAATGAGGTCGTCTTAGCTTTTCTGACATCTGCCTAACAGGAACAGATGTGTCAGCTGTCCACCTCAGGGAAGAACTCTCTGACCTTTGACCTCTCACTAACTCTGATGTGTGCCGTTTAGGCAGAAAAGATGCCCGAGGCCGTCGCCTGAGGACCTCATCCACTGTCAGGGGCTTTGGGTTGTCCTTCAGACATTTAGATTCTGTCCTTTGTAGCGCTTGCTGCACTTTTAGGTGCACGGCGGTGGATTCTTTTTCAGCTCTGATGGCACAGAGATATGGGGAAGAAGAAGAGGAAGGCATAGGTGAGAAGAGAAGGGGAGAATCTGATTCGGCAGATGCTGGAGTGACTCCTTCAATATGAGCTGTAAACAAGTCTGCATTATCTGTTGACACAGAGTTGGAAGTAGCAAGAAAAGACATTTCAGAGCTGGCGGTCTCCACTCCAGAGTCCACTGATTCCGAGCGCAGGTTAGCTCCCATGTCAGAGGATGGTGAGTCTGTGGCATTATTTCCACGCCAATCTGAGTCTGGACATCCTTCAGTTACCCAAGCCTCCAAAAGGTTTCCAAAGCTCCTGTACAGATTCATGTCCAAAATAGAGCTCTGCCTTTGTCCCTCACACCTCTGCTGCTGAAGTCCTGAAGAAAAAAATGACAACCCACAGTCATTGGCTAAGGTGAGCTGCTGATGTAGAGTTTGAAACATCCCATGTGATCCGCCTCCGTTCCTGCACCACGCCTCTCAGCGGCACAGCGTGTTGATACCTGCTCCTTCCTGTCACCAAATACTGAGAAAAAAGGTGACTCAGCTGCCGTGCTATTCGAACAGTCCAATTTGTCCCTGCATCTGTAGGAAATCTAAAACATAATAACAACAAGCCATTTCATCATATTTCATCTGGCAATTCTCTGTATTCACAAACAGCACTCAGAATTGCGTAACACTAAATAAACAGATTAAGAACTGCCATTTATAAGATTCCCACAAGCTGAACTGACCTGCAAGTCTATACATGACAGACACATAATATGCAGACATTCCTCAGTGGATATATACAGTGTTCAGGTATGTCTGTGAAAAGCAGAAGTGTGAGAAGGAAGAGCGAATGAGGCATTTCGTCACTTCAACAAAGACTTATCAGAGGCTGGAGGAATGTGTCGAATGGACTCTGCATTCTCCAGGAGAACAGTGACATCACGGGTCATCAGATAACACACACACACAGTCACACACAGATAGCTGACATTTACTGTCGGCCTGATTAAAATGACTGAACTATTATTTTCTTCTGCAAATAAATGTTCCTTCTCATTCTGATAATATTATTCTTTTTTATTCTTCTATGCATTTACAATTTGAATCCCTTTGTAAATAAAAAAAACAATTGAACATAATCATGGATATTTTTTGATAAATCCATCTATTTATGTATTTGCCCATTTTTGTTTTTACTGTTGCTTAAATCCTAATGTGTAAATGTGTAAAATGTCTCCCTCTGTGTGTGTGTGTGGGTGTGTGTGTGTGTGTGTGTGTGTGTGTGTGTGTGTGGTGCTCCATACTTCTAAACACACACTAAACATACCAGCAGAACAGCACCAGGGGTCGTCGTTGTTTAATTAAAAAAAAAAAAAAAGATTTACATGTTACTCTTATCTTTTACAGTTTTAAACTTTATTTAAAAAGACAATAATGTTTTTGATAAAGTGTCTTTTTAAGGACCACATGGAGCTAAATTGAAATAGAATTTACACATATTCTGCTACAATAAATCTGCTAAGAAAACGTGAATAAGCCCTCACATATCGACGGTAAATTCACCACACAGTGCTTCATGCGTAAAGGACGTTTCTGTGCAGACGTCGGTGTGATGACACTGAGCAGCTTCTTTCAGTTTGATTCTCTGTAGCAACCAGTAAACACACTCTGCTCTGCGCCTGGATCAACCGGACCAATATGGAGAAATACGCGCCTAAAGTCCTCCTTACACCAGAACCACATTATATACCAGGGTAAGTACAAGTGTCCTGATGCCAAAACAACGGAGAAATGCCGTGATCATTTTTATTAGGCTATTTAATGCTGAAGAAACAGTTGTTGTTCCAGGTGTTGCTATGTACTTCCATTGTTACAGGATTCCTTGATTTTAATATTTCAGATAATTTGGCATTCTGTGTAATAATAATATGCACAATATATGTGGAACCAAAATCTAAATCAAAACCACTCAAAAACTGTTCAGATATAGGTGTGTGTATTTATATTATTTCTAGTGCACTATTTTTACAGGTACACAGGATATTGCCCACAGATGAGGTTCTGTATGGGCAAATCCTATTCAAGGCTAACAGCTGAGCTGCTCACCAGTCCTGAAGTGAAGCACTCCAAACGCCTGGTCCTGAAGGATCATGTCCCAAACACACACTCTGACACCAGTCCTGAAGTGAAACTGTCCAACCACCAGGTCCAACAGACAGGTCATGTCCCCTCCACAGAGCCTGACAGTAACTTGAAGAGGATGATACCTGGATACACAGGTACTGTGGGCTCAGTAACTGAACACCTCAGAGCGGATTATTATATATTGCAGACTAGCTTACACTGTTTAATAACATTCAGATTGCTTAATAGTGACACCACACCATGAGGCCAAGTTATCTGTGTCCAAACTACTAAATTATTAAGATGGCAGAACAGTGTTGTTAGAACATAAACAATATGGTCACAATGTGATCAATTAGGACAAGCTGTCACTTCTGTTGAATGTCATTTTATCTGAGCATCAAAACTGTGTTTATTATTTATCACAAAGTCATAATGAATGTCACCCTTACTTATTTTAGGCTTCATCCCAAAAAGCAGGAACTACTTCTCCTACAACTTCTCTGAAATATGTCAGAAAGCGCTGACTGAGTTTTACCAGGAAAAGCAGCAGAGGATATCAACAGATCTACCGCTTATCATCAACGGCACAAGCCTACAGATTGATGTAAGCTTGCTCACACACACACACACACACAGACATGACACCTCCGAATAGGTTCAGTTGTTTAATTATCTATCCTCAGTGTCAGCTGACTGTAATGTAATCCAACCTAAAACAAAGTGTGAAGCCTATGATCAGCTTTCCAGACGTTCTCATTTTGAACTTTGTGTTCAAGCTTTATATAGCCTACTGATTTCTTCATTTTTATAATAGTGATCATATGATCTATGACTCAAACATGTTTTAATGGTCCTCTCTTATCATTTGGCACAGACACCAAAGACTCCCCCAACAGTGACCTATGACAAAGCGATCACCTACAAGCTCTCAGAGGCTCCTGGTGATGAACCACATTTCATGGATGACAACAAAGACTTTCATATCTCAGGTACACACAGGGGTCTCCAGCAGGAGTTGGGTATACAAAAAATTCTTTAAAAATATCAGTCTTACTGTTTATTTCATCTTAATTGCTTGAATTAAAACCAAAACAATGGGCTAAAAGAGGCCAAAATGTTTAGAGCTGCAGGGTTTGTCAAACCAATAAGAAAAATCCTCATCTTTTTGCAGGATTTACAGGACATGTGCCAAGAGCTCGCTCCTTAATAGGCAAAAGTTATCCTCTCATCACCAGCCAGGCACTGAGCAAGTTCCATACACAGCAGAGCAGAGAATTCTCCCGCAATAAGAACAACACCATGCCCAGTATCCATCCAGCCACCAGGGGCATGGTGACATCGTTCACAGGACACATCCCAGGTCTGTACTCCGACCCATTACACACAACAAGCCTTCACAATGAACTTTAAGCTGAACAAAACATTACAAATAAATCTAACTCTGCATCATCTCACAGGATATATGTTCATGTGTGGACATACTTTTGGTCAACTTTCCAAGGATGCTCTGGAACAGAGAGCCATCAACAAGTTCTATCAGAAAAAAGTAATAAAAACACCTCATGCCCCCAAAATGATCTTTAAGGCTGTTGGAACACAAGTCAGATCCTATTAGGGACACCTCACATAGCCATTATGAGGCAATGGCAGAGAAAACAGGTATCCATGTTAAGTCTTTATTGTTAGGTTGATTGTCACTGGGCATCAAAGGAAGCATTCAGCGGGAGAGAGAACATAGAAAGAACAATTTCACAGACTTAAAAAAAAAGACAAAAAAAATCCTCTATTCAGCAAAAGTAAATGACTTCACTTTCCTCCATCTTATCGATGAGAAAATATACCTGACACTCAGCTAATACCTGAAACAGCCACAAGAGGGCCTAATTTTCTGTGCAATAGGACAAACTTCACTGGAAGACATACTACTGTATAAACCCTACAATTACATTGCAAGAAAAAAACAACTCTACATCTACATCTATAAAAATACCAAATCAGAGATCAAGTAATGACAGGAATCCTACTGTATGTTAACTCATGCACCTACAGGTAATTCGTGCTGGGAAGATGCAGGAAAAAAGCACCAGCAATAAAAACATCACTGAAAGTGTACTACAAGAGGCTGGGGTGTGTGTGTGTGTCTGTGTGGCATATTTGGCACTGCTCAGAGTGTATTGTTTTTGATAAAATGAAAGTGATACAAACAGCGATATATGTTTTGCACCACAAGAATGTCCAACAGTCTACACTTGATCAATAATTATGTTGTGATTGATATTCACCTACAGGAAAAACAAAGAAGGGATTTGCAGGTATTCAATAGTGTAAAGTGGCCCTTATTCTTCAAGCTGTTCCCTGGAAAATACTGCAGGATGTACATCATCTTTAAAGCTAAAGTGCTGGTCTACAAAGTAGACATATGGCTGCAGGTGTCATGCTCTGATCAGTCACAGAATACAGTGACTGTCAGGAGTTTAGTGCAGTGCTTTAAAGGAGAAATTAACATTAACAGCCTGGTACAAAAACACTTTAGTGTCGCTTTGAGTGATACACCCATGACTCATTCACAGCACAAGCTTCCTGCTTCTTCTGCCTGGCTATCTCTGCTTGCTTGTGCCACACTTTTTTTTTTTTTACCTGTATTAGAGGTTTAGGGAGACTGTGACGTTGCCAACATGGCGACACTCACAACCAAACACTCAAAATGGCTCTACAGAAATATATGGGTGACATCACAGCTACTCTGTCCATAGTTATATACAGTCTATGAAGTTACAGTATATACAGAAACTATGAGTTAAGCCAATACAGTGACAGAGAAAAATGCAGTTCACTTTGATTATGCATATGTGCACCATTGTAGAGTAGGTATTGCTATTTTATAGCCATCTAAGAGAAACAACAGTATCAGAACTTATTATTGGTGCAGCTTTAACTTTGAAAAGTTGTGGAAAAGAACAAAGGGCAGATGCAAATTGCTATTAGAGAAGTAGAGAAATATTTGTATCCAATTTTGTTGGAATAGGCTATTTAGCAATTACATTTAGCAAAATAACTTGACATACTTTTAGATCTAATCTTTCTAATCTAATAAAAAACATTGTAAAAACACCCAGTTGCACCAGTTATTTGAAGTTTCTAAACAGAAATTTGCACATCTAACTATACTAGTTGGCCCTGCATATTTACACATAGTGTACACAGCTACATTA
>JAVQJX010071222.1:0-11118 GCA_036025115.1 Ambassis agassizii
CAATCTGTCATGTAAATTTCAAAGTCAACATGCTTATATTTTGCAGATACCATCATTTTGCATGCTTATATCGGTTACAGTCCACATAAAGTTCAGTTTTTATGTTCATGAAATTAATCATTTGACCTCTTGGTGGTGCTAGATGAATGTGAACAAAGCTGTGCAGTGACAGATATTGTCAGTCATAAATGGAGCTTGTGAAGATTATATACTGTTAATTTTTAAACTGCTGAAAGTACATGGTGGCAAAGTTGAGATCTTAGATTTCTGTACATGTCTTGGGTACGGAAGGCTGTGACGTTACACTGCTGTCCTGTTTCGTGCGCAGGTATCGTGTTTCTGGATGAGGTTGACAAGATTGGCAGTGTGCCTGGAATCCATCAGCTGAGAGATGTGGGTGGAGAGGGAGTTCAGCAGGTCAGTGTTCAGATTTTTATTATTATTTAATGCATAGATAGACCAACTGCATATTTATTGTCAGACCTGAAAACCCTTGTTTAATGAAATATAATTGTGTATTTGAATTAAAATTGTAATTGTATGTTTCCTTGTCAGGGTTTGCTTAAACTTTTGGAGGGAACAATTGTCAATGTTCCTGAGAAAAACTCAAGAAAGCTGAGAGGAGAGACGGTGCAGGTGGACACAACGAATATTCTGTTTGTTGCATCCGGTGCCTTCAATGGCCTTGACAGAATCATCAGCAGAAGAAAGAATGAAAAGGTAAATTTAACGCAGCTCTTATGTTAGGAAGACTTCTGCTTATCATTCTTGCCTCTTACTTGATCCTCATATCTCTTCAGTATTTGGGTTTTGGAACGCCCTCTAACCTGGGGAAAGGCCGACGTGCAGCTGCAGCAGCAGATTTGGCTAACACCAGCGGTGAGACAGACACAGTAGCAGAGATCGAGGAGAAGGACCGGCTGCTGAAGCATGTTGAAGCCAGAGACCTGATCGAGTTTGGAATGATCCCGGAGTTTGTTGGCCGTCTTCCTGTTGTTGTTCCTCTGCACAGCCTGGATGAAGAGACGCTCGTTCGTATCTTGACTGAACCTCGTAATGCTGTGGTGCCCCAGTACCAGGCTCTGTTCAGCATGGACAAAGTAAGCCCTCCGTCAGTGTGGTTGGAGAAAAAAATCAGCACTGTGAAAAAATACAGCCTGCTCATTCACTGGAATTTAAACACTGTTTGTTCAGCTAACAAAACACAAAAAAAAAAACAGGGAGTCCTGCAAAGAATGCAGTGTCGGCCATATTTTTGTGTTTTCACTCTGTATAGAAGCAAATGATCAAATGACTTTAAAGTCTTTAAACATGACTTCATGAACTAATAACACTCAACATATAATTTTAAACACATCATTTTTCTTTTATCTTATAACAACATGTTTTTTCTCTTTTAGTGTGAACTCAATGTAACTCAAGATGCTTTGAGGGCCATAGCCAGAATGGCTCTGGAGAGAAAGACTGGAGCTCGTGGCCTCAGATCTATCATGGTTTGTGACTCTTGCTGAATGAACATTTACTTTTCTTATTTTTGTTGTTTGGTTGTAAAACTTTTTTTTCTTCTTTACACCTACAGGAAAAACTCCTTCTGGAGCCTATGTTCGAGGTGCCGCACTCTGACATCATGGCCGTTGAACTGAACAAAGATGTTGTTGCAGGAAAATCACAGCCCAGATACATCAGGTCAGCATTTCTCTCTCTGCACGACATAACAGGCACACGTGTGTTGTGTTGAGGATGACATTCTTTAAGCAGACTGTGTCCTCATGGTTTGAAATTTGAACTGGAGTTTCCATTTGGCTTTCAGAGCTCCTGCTAAGGAGTCAGCAGAAGAGGAGTACGACTCCGGCATTGAGGAGGAGAACTGGCCTCGGCAGGCGGATGCTGCTAACAACTGAACCACGTGTGACTCACCTAAAGGCAGTGCTGTCCGATATCATTAGATTACCAAGAACCATTTGGATACCAAGTTTGGTACCAGCTCTTTTATTCTCACCCCTGACAAATAAGCTGTGGACGTCTTTGAGAAGGTATCGAAGGCTGCTGGTTCTGCTGACAAGTGTTTTCATGACGAACAAGTTAAAAAGTGTAACAACCTTTTGTCCCGTGCATCAGATCATAATTTTCTAGTGGGTGCACTCACAGGGTGGACCTTTATAAAATATTTCAATCTCTGGGGATTGTTAACATTTTATCTATATAAAGATAATGCAATTTTATTCATGGAAGTATTTGTAGCTAGTTATTGTTTTCTCTTTTTTTGTGGTGATGGGCTGTAATGGCAAGGGAAGCAAAATGAAATTATGGGATCATACTGTACACTTGAAAACATGGGTGCGCTGAGAAAGTGTAGATGTGATGTTACCATGTCAAGTAATGCCTTATTATCATAAGGGCATGATATTCCATGAGCACATCAATATTTTGATGTTTTCTTCTTTACCACCATTGTAATAATGGTGTTCACAGTGAGATCGGCTGTACATGTTTAGCTACACTGCTAAAGGTAGCGTTTGTAAACAGTTTGTTCAACGCAAGCTCTAAATACGAGAACATATTGTTAAAAAAACAACAAACACCAGCACACTAAACACCACAGGTGAGAAGTTACGGTGACCTTTTAAACAGCCTGAATGGTTATTTTTCAGTGTTTGACTTCCTCCTCCAGCTCACTCTTTAGGGAATCTATATTTGTTTACTGACAGACCTCTGGCTCAGAAAGCTGCCTCACAAAGCAAGATTAACAGGTTAAACATATAAAGAATATCTGGAAGTTCCTCCAACATATATGACTGACCTGCGTTCCTTAAATCACATATTTAAGATTTGTTTTCCATATACAGATTATCAGATAATCTCTCTCTCTCCTGTTGGGCTCGGCCCTCATCTAAACTTGCTTTGTTGAATGACCATCAGAATACCGCAGATCTTATTTTCTTTGTCCCGCTGTCAGAAACTCACCTCACCTTTTGTGATGTACTATCCTGTTACTAAATGGTACCTCAATACACGTCTGTAATCAAGTCTCCACCTTAATGCTCTCTGACTAAACTATGCTGCTGTACTCTTAAAAAATGCAGTTTGTGCTCTAAAATTAGATTTAAAAACTAGATTTCTCACCTTACTTTAAGTTTCAATTTCTTTCAGTGAACCTTCAGAACTGCTTTTGTTTTCAAAGATCTGTTACAGAACTTGTAAAGCCCCTGAAGTTTGTGAATCTTAAATTTATTGTGATTGTTTAAAATATATAAATAAAATGTATATCTCTGTTTAAAAAAAAAAAGCAGAAATTGTAGATTATTTTTGAGAGGCACAGAAATGCACCACAGTCACTCACAACTGAAAGAAGAAATGAATGCAGCAGACTTCACAATGTTGTGTTGCAGTGTTGGGCTGTCACCTTTACGTAATCAGTTAATCTCTAGTAAGTATCGTGCTGTTCTTTGTTTCCCGATAACCTCAGCATTTCCTAATCCCCCTTCAGCCGACATGGAAATGACAAAGTCACACTCTTTGTAAAGTGGCTTAGGATGAAACAGGTAATCAAAGAAAGAAAGAAAATGTTCATTACAACAACAGTGATGAAAAAATTACATGAATGATTTTGAATATTTTAATTCATTTTACTAATTATTTGTACTTGGTATATACTTACATATTAACGATAGATGTTAAAAAAAAACACATTGTTTGTAGTAGGCCCAGCTAGGCTGGATTACAACAAGCGTCTGAGGTATTATTGGTAAACAAACCCTCATGATGTCAGAGGCTTAGTGATGAAGAGGTTTATCACATACAGTGATGTCTGCGTCATTTACTCTGAACGCCTGTCGATAATTCACAAGACAACCTGAAACAGAAGAATACCTGACAGGTAAGACTTTATAGACACAAAAACTGGCTTAAACTGAAAGCCCTGGATTTCATGGTGATTCACTCCATGCTGGTTACTTGTAGGTGAACTTTGGTGACGATGAGTGTTTTGGAAGATGTGCCGTTTCAAACCCTGCTTGGTCCACTGGAGGAGGAAGTAACACCCGTGTCTGCCCCCGACATCACTTTACCAGACTGTCAACAGATAATGCAGGAAACTAAGGTTACATATTTTAGTCATTTAGTTACATTTATTTTCATTTATCTGACTTATTTAATTGAGAAGTTTGTCCTTTTAATTTACATTTAACTGTAAATATTGTTGGATTGACTTTTTTTTATTTGAAAAGAGACAAAAATCATATTTTCCTATTAAAATGATGCTTGTTTAATTAAAAAAAAAAGAAAAAAGGACAGAATCCTCCCTTCAATCTCAGCTCACTGACACAAACTGGGACTGATGGTAAATGTCTGCAGTAGTTTCAAACCTGTTTTTCTTGTAGTATGGATACAACCTGGAGAGATGGATTTTAAGCAGGCAGCAGCCGGTCTGTCAGGCTCCATCCTGCCCACCTTACTGGATGTTGTTCAACAGTCCTCAGGAGAGTCGAAGGGTCAGTCACAGGAGCAGAGACCTGTGGCCCTCTGGTCCTCGGCCCCGCAGCTACAGCCTGAACTCTGCAGACTCTCGCTGGCTGCACCCTCGCACCGTCAAGTTCCTCATATCTGACTCTGACGATGAAGATGGTTACAATGAGCATGATGAAGGATCCTCCACTGAAGATCCACCGCACCTCATCAAGAGTAGAGAGCGGCCCCGGAGCGCTGCCCCAAAAGATCCACTCTCCAGAGTCAAAGACATGCACTTTTGTCCTTCAACACATCACTGTAAGCCTGACTCACCAAAGACACTCAGAGGCCATAGAAACGCTTCTCTCCCTGACTGTAGACAACCTCTGCGTGCACTGGAGCAGCACAGGACACAGCAGGCCAGCCCCGTCCCCCACGGCCAGAAGAACAGCAAGAAGAGGCCGCGCTCACTGAGCTCTGTGAACAGGAAGTACTCGCAGAACACGCCACCTGCTGTGCCTTCACCGGCCAGGCCGAAGCAGCAACGACCCTCCTCTGCAGGACCTGTTGTCAAAAACGGCAGAAAGAAGGTACGTGTGTCTCTGAACTGTCAGGCAACAGAATATATACATTCAAAGTATAACACATATTTTATATACATATATATATATATTATATTATATATGTTGTTTCTTGTATCAATGTTTAGGGGCTTATATAGGGGCCATATTATGCACTATTACATAATTTAATATGTCATATAATGTTACATTTATCACTTTTTTTTCCCCTATAATACATATTTATTACTTTACAGTCTTTCAGGCAATATTGATGTAAGACATTGTTGAAGCAATCATATTGCATAATCTGTGGTGAAATACATTTTAAACCCCATTAAGCACCTTCATGTCTGCTACTTCTTTTTTTCTCTCTTTATCTCTCATCAGGTTCTGACGTCAGGAGGCTCTCGCGGCGTCTTTTTTGACTCTGCTACTGAACTTCTGTCAGCGCTCAGCCAGGAGGAGAGGGAGCTTCTTGAAACCATCACTGAGAAGGGCTACCCTTTACGCACAGCTATTCTGGCTCTGCAAAAGACAGGCTATCGGAGTCCAGAGAAGGTACACATTTAAACCTAAATTTTACAAAATATTAAGAAGAACCAGCATGTCACTCTTCCTGTTGTCAACAGATCCTGAAATACCTGGTAGCCAGTGACCGTCTGTGTGAACTAGGTTATGATGAAGCACAGGTGGAGGAGGCCTTGGAGATGTTTCAGAACTGTGAGAGCAAGGTGACTAAGTGATACAAAGAGCAGCCGTCTCAACTTAACATAAACCACTAACCCTTTATTATTTTCTTTATTCAGGCTGCTGAGTTCTTGCGTCTCTTGACTCAGTTTAATGAGATGGGCTTCCAACAGAGCGCGATCAAAGAAGTGCTGCTTGTTCATGAAAACCACCGTGAGAAGGCACTCGAGGAACTCATGACACGAATGGCTTAAACCAGCCGTCTTACAGGAAGAACGCTCAGTCAGCAGATAAACAGTCAGAAAAATCAAAACAATTCAAATGACACAAGATGACAGTAGTGAGGATGAACGTTTGTTTAAACGTTTATTTACAGCTAGGTTAAAAAAAAATCTGTTTAGTTACTGAGAAGCAAATTTAGCTGTCATTCCAGCTGGAGGATGAAAAATACGGTGCACTGACTTAGTGTTACAGTACTGCAACAAAATAGTGCTCTATGTATGGTTGATAACACACTTACACCTGTGTAAGAACCCCATAAGGGTAAAAAAAAAAAAAAAAGTCAAATTAAAAGCTACAACAAGGATAAAACAGCCTGCGCGCAACAGAGAAAACTGCTACAGCAGCAACCCTGAAACGAACTCATACAAAAACAGAAGAATCAAAATGGTTACACACACAAAGGTATTTACATTTTTTTGGAGAGAGTATACATTAATGTTCCCTGTAGTCCCCTATGTGAAATCTTCAGCATGCTCCCGCTGACCTGGATGACTCCAGGTGCCACAGCAGCTCCTTAAACCGTCACTGGTGACTGACAGTGGAGTTCAGCAGTCCTGTGGTCACATTCGATTTAGAAGCCTTCGCGAGGTCTCTCTGAAAAAGCAAAATAGTCAAAATTACTTAACCATGTGCAAGTCAGTGCATTCAGATTGTGTTATGTGAAGTATCGTAGATTAGAAATATTTTTTGTCATATTCACAATGATTACATTACAGGATTCACAGGAGCAGGTAAACATTTTTCTGTTTGACCTACTGAATGTACAAGAAGTCCATTTGTATTGTTGATCGCTGTATTTCATCAAGAGTACTAAATGTCAGCACTACTGGTCCTAATGTTTTTCTTCTATAAAACTCCTTTTACTATTAAAAGATCAATATCACAATGTCCATGTGTGTTTTAATAAAAGTAAAAAGTACATACTGATGATGCCTTGTTTAAATAGGAACCAGTTGATGGAACCAATTCTGTTCATGTAAGCGACAAACCTGACTACAAAAAAGGTAAATGGTGACATTTTGGCAAAACAGCAAGGCTATAAAACCTGTGTATGTGTGTACTCATACCAGGATACGCTGCCTGCACAATTACAGCCAAAGATTTAGCATAAAGGGTAGCTTGATCAGGAAATGAGTAGTACCACACATCTTTTCTAAACATTTTATATTTATTAAATGCAGTACAGAATGCTGCATCTATGGAGTAACAGGTAAGTACGATTACTTTTAGTTGCTTCTTCACCTACCTCATTTTTGACTATACAGTGAATCAGACTCCAACTTGACACATTTTGTTATGTTATCATTTGGAAATGCAGAATACAGACATTTACCTTCATACAACTCCCAAGGCCAAGGCCTGTGACCTTTAAGGAATACTGCCTAACTACTACTAATACTGTGTAAATGTACACAGTGATCAAAGGATTATGAAATTGTTCTTTAATCAAGAACTAAACGGATGTAAAACCCCATTTACCGCAAATTCCGTATAGGAGCCAGCAATAGAGCTAAAGGTGAAGGTGTGATCTTGAGTTTCCTGAGACCTTAGTGTGCCACCTGGAGTGTTTTTATTAAGGTGGGAGATGTTTTCCTTGTTCCTGTCCAGTGCGCGTGGCGTCTTTGCTTGTCCGGGGGTTCGCAGGACCTGTAACAAGACAGACTACAGTGACAATGGGTCTTTTCATTTTATTTAATTCAACCTATATAATTATCAATCTGCATAATGCTATCCATCATTATGACATAAATGAAATAAGACAGTAGTGTAGCTTGATGTGCATACCTTGCTGGCTGACAGTGGTGGTTTCTGAATGGAAGACTGGCACATGGTCCCACCGAGGCCTGAACTAAGAAAGCTGTTAGGAGTGGAGATGGTTGATATACCAGTGAACTGTGGAGAAAGAGAGATAGAGAGAGAGAGAGAGAGAGAGAGATGGATCAATGTCTTTTTCACACTACACACATTGACACACAACAGACCTGCCTCACCTTTCTCACTTTTCCTGGTGTGGGAGTCCCTGCTATCCGTCTTTTGGATGGTGTTCTCACTGCTGTTCCATACAACATATCCTCTTGTGTCTGCTTTGTTTTCTTCATTTGCTATTTAAAGGTAAAAAAAGAAGACCTAAGGGGGATTTTTTTTTGTTTAATCTCATCTAAGCAATAACAACCATACCCGTTCGAGTTTCTCCTTCTCTTTGTCGCTGTTGTGGTGTTCCCACTGCTGTTGCACATAATCAAGGAACTTCTGTCCATTCACCAGGAACTCTTTGCTGTGCTCCTGCTCCCAAGCATCAATCTGGGACTTCAAACACTTCTCCAGCTGAAAACAGATCAAGCACCCACTGTCAGACAAATGCCTCTGAAAACAACCAACTACAGTCTGAGTCTAATGCTTTAATACTGCCATCTGTTGACCATGACTGGTAATGCATGTTAAAAATGCTGTTTGCTATACCTTTTAATGTTTATGACTTTTCTGAATAAAGGTAAAAAAAAAAATAAAAATAAAAAAAACCTTCACTCACCTTTGGTAAGCTTTTCTGGAGGTCAGTTCTCTGTTTCTGCTCCTTCAGAAGATTTCCTCCTCTGTTATTGAACCTTGAAGGGTCATTTGCTTTTTTCTGCAATGAGAAGTTCAAACGTGTTTGCCCACACAAAGAAGTGGTCTTTGTTGATGTTTTCACACTAAACCCAAGAGAGCAGTACTCACATCAAGTTCCAGGTACAAAGACCAGTTTTCTTGCCATTTTGTGACTCCCTCAAAAAGTTCTCTGTGGTCCTCATAATACTTCTTCAGGAATTTGACCTCATCCTCATGCTGATTCAGAAGGTCCTCTGTGAAATCATCTGCGCAGGAGGAAAAAACATGCACTGAAACAGGCACCATTTTTGTGACATCCACTGTGTTTAAGAGTGCCATCATGAAACAAGAGGTATTCACCATCCTGATAAAGCACAAAGGCTTGCCGTTGTTCCTGACTGTAGAAACATTTCTCCCACAAAATGGCAATCTCTGCTCTGATGGCCTCAATGACACTTTTCATGCTCTGCATTTTCAGCACCTCCAGACGCAGCACCTCTGCCTGGAGCTGGAAAAAAAAATAGTGTGCAGTCATGTAGTTACAGGCTAGGAAACACTATTAATGACCACATAAAGCACTGCTGCTTACTGCTTCAATGTTTTTCTTCTTTGACTGGACCATATGCTCCGATAGGGCCTCTCGTTCCTCTAGTGGAATCTGAAGCCTCTCCCACAGCTCCTGCATCTTTGTGCGTAAACCTGAACAATGGCGTTCATTTCCAGCTTTGCGCTCTTGTAACTGGATGAAGAAAAGAGAAAAAAACATCCTATATATTATGGTGCACTCCCATCACGTCTGATTAGCACATATCTTTGTATCAAACTGACCTGTCTGAGGAGTACTTTAAGAGCAGAAATGTTGTCAGTTGAGAGGCAAAATGCTTCCTCGTCCTCACACATCACATCCGTCTCAAAACTGGTCTCTGGACTTTGCTCTAGATCGTCCATGCACACAATGATCTCCTTCTTAATGCTCACAAAGTCATTATGACGACGCCCCTAAAAAGATCATACTGTTTAAAAACCTTAAAGGAAAAAAAAAAAAAAACAAATAAAAGAAATGTAGAACACCAGTATCACCTTCTCTTTGGTCAGATCATCAACATAAGCATGATAGGTCTCCAGCTGTTTCAGCGATGGGACCAAGTTCTGGTCAATAACAAAAGGGGTGGTGCACATAATGTCACACAGCTCACGGTCTTTGACCACGAGGGCTTTAAGCTCTGCCATTCGTTGGTTCTTCTGCTCCTTCATCACCTCAAGACGTGTGCGGTTGTTCTTCTCCACCTGCAACATGGTGCACCCATCCTCCTCCTGTGCACACATCCACAATGTTAGCCCTAATTTCTACAATAACAAAAATCACCATTTAAAAAAAAAAAGGCTTATACCTCAAATGGGGGCAGTTGTAGCTCAGCACACAAATTTTGTAGCTCTTTGCGACATGTCTGTATGCTTTTGAGTACCCGCTTCTTCAGCTCCTCTTCCTCAGAAATCATGAGGTCCAGCAATCCCTACAGACAAGGGAAACGGTATGACTACTTGAGTAGTGATACAAATCTCGTGTGTGAGTGAATTAACGCCGAGCTTACTTTAATGTGCTTGTGAACATCATTTGTCCTCTCTAAGCGCTGCTCCTCTGGAATCCCGATTTCTTCCCAGATATCCTGTAACCTGACCAGCGCTCTGTTGAGATAGGCAACAGATTCTGCTGCGTGGACTTCACTGGAAGAGAAGCAGGTTAATTAGGGAGGTAAGGTTTAAACACTTAAAACGTCAGATTAAAAAAATTTGAAGACAATTCTGCTGTTAGTCGAGGGCAAAGGTTGGACGCCACAATCCTGAGCAAGCTAACGTTAGCAAGCGTTAGCTTCCTGGCAATGGTGTATCGTGGCAATATATGTACTAACAATTCATATTCAATTCATATCAAACTAACTAATTCATATTCATATCAAACTAACATTCACCGTTCAAGATGACTCATTACACCACATA
This sequence comes from Ambassis agassizii, assembly GCA_036025115.1. Taxonomy (NCBI): domain Eukaryota; kingdom Metazoa; phylum Chordata; class Actinopteri; family Ambassidae; genus Ambassis; species Ambassis agassizii. The sequence continues at coordinate 10,563 of JAVQJX010071222.1, forward strand.
CAGACACAAAGCGTGTGCGTCTGCTCAAAGCTAACAGTTAGCAACAGCTAATCAGGAAGTTTGAAAACAGAATACACCAGTTAATCGAAGAATAATGATGATAACAATAAGTACAAACCTCACTCTCATGTCGCCACTGGAGACAAGTGAAAGCTACTGAAAACAATCTGCCTTAATTCGCAGGGAGGCTCACCACTTTAAAAAAAAAAAGAGAAGCTTTTTAGGTGAATGTCGGTGCGGCTGCAGTTCTCTGTCCGTTCTTTTGACTGCGTTTGAAATTTGTAACGACAAGACTTTCCGGACTCTGATTGGATGGTGAAACTGACGTCAGCGGAAGCCTGAAGCGGAAGGGCGGCTCCGTAAACTTTGAAAATAATAATAACAATGGCAGTGACTGATCTCCGCAGCTTCTCCAGTTTTATTACGTTGCAAAAATTAAGATAGATAAAATATAAAAGCTTTGTTCAAATGCAACGGTTTAGTTTTTTTTGTTTTGCTCCTGCTTTTTTAAAGTCTGTCTGATGTACTGCATGTGTGTATAACTGCTCCACTGTTT
>JAVQJX010071257.1:0-13199 GCA_036025115.1 Ambassis agassizii
ATTTGTTGATAGTTTTCACTTTTCTAATCAATGATCTTTCACAAGTCATGTGATAATGTCTCCAAACTGGCAAAACATATGTAGTTGATTTTGCACTAATGTAACTGCTTACAAATAGATCATCTTAATTAATTTCTAAATCTGTTGGGTAGCAGAAGGCGAGGATTTATTAACATACAAATATTGACCTATAATTGACGAAAAGGAATATTTGTTGTGCAATTTTACTGAGAGCAACCAGGACCGTTTAGTCAAAAAAAAAAAAACCTGGTTACTGACTCAAGATGAAGCTGCTGTTACTTGTTTGTATTGTGTTCCAGTGGGATTTTATAGTTTATTTTCAGTGAAATAAATCCCCCATCATACTGTGGCTTTTTTATATTTCAAGACCCTGTCCACTCCACAATTTTTAGAGCAACCGTTTAACAGAGAAAAGTGTTTTAAATGCCCTTCTCGTGACGCTCGCTCAGCCAATCGCAGCCCCCTTGGGGTGATGGGCGCTACAGCCCCCCCGTCACGCATCTGATACAGAGTGGGCTCCTCCAATTCAGCTCCTGCCAGATTTGGTGAACCCCTTACCAGATGACTGTCAGTGCGCATTTTCAATTGGCAAGAGGGAGTGAGAAGTAAACCCAGGAGACCGACCGGGGAAGAGAGTGTGAGAGATAAAGAGGGGAGTGAGTGCGTTAGTGGAAACACAGTGAGACTCAGCGGAGGGGCGAGAGGCAACTTCACCGGGGTGATCACTGCGCACTGCCGAGGAGGAGACAACGCTTTCGAGCGCAGCATGCTCAAGCAGGTTAAAAAGTGGACTGTGGATGAACCTACTGATTGAAAAGGCAGATGCACTAATGGACTGCTAGGGAACACGGTGAGAGGCGAACGCTGTGCCAGAGTGGCAGGAAACGGACACTGGAAACGAAGCTGGTGCTGAGGGGAAAGTTACAAACTGTGGAGATGTATTGTTGATTGAGAGTTTACAAACTGGTCGGACCGTTCAGACTCATCTCTTTAAATTGGATGCTATTATAGGCGAAACTCAGTGCGCTTGTCTGTCCGGTGATCCTGATCCTGTTGCCGCGGTGGACCGTAACCAGCTCAGTCGCATAGACGGAGCGAGAATATTTCTCCGCATCACAATCAGTGGCCGGAACAACTAAAATGTCTTCGTTATACCTCATCTTTTGCCTTATGGTCACAGGTAAGTCATGCATTTTGTTTGGTATCATTTTGCGTGCATGTTTTTAATGATGGACAGGAAGGACCGCGCTCCCGTACTGGCGCGCTGCGTCAAGCCATTCAGTGCGCTGGTTTAGTGGGGCAACTGATCTGCTGCAATGCTACAATTCACTGCTGTTAATTGCCGGTAAATGTTTAATTAGTTTTGAAAGAGTGAATACATCAGTAGATTCCACTGTCTGCGAGCAATCCTGAATGAATAATGGCACTGCGTAATTCGGGTTCGCGGTGTTGTTTCCTTTCTTGTCCAGATATCAGATGTGTGAGATGCGATCTTTGCTTTTGGTGGATGTACACACGGTTACTGTTTCAGGGCGTACAAACGGAAAGTTTAACTTGTATGATTTTAATCTGCACGGAATTGCAACGTGTGCCACGCGTTTGTGTCCATTTACGTTAAATTTCCCGGCGTTTTAAATGAGGTTCAGGCGCTGATAGTGGATGTTGAAGCAGGTGAGGATTATACACATGACATGCAAGCTTTGAGATTTAGGCAGCGCTGTATCTTCCCAAGGAAGTTTTGTCAGTGAGATCAGAGAAACGAGTTTTTGACTGCGCTGATATGGCAAAGTTTTTCTTTTCCATTCGTGCGTAAATGGGCAAAAGGTACATGGGCTATCACTGTAGCGCGATCTCCCGGGTACGTGCGTTTTGGTAGAGCATTGGCAGAGGGGTGAGGAGGAAAACGGGGCAAGTAAGGAATGGAGAGAATGACTGAGTTAGACAAACAAAAAGCAGTTGTTTTTCTTGAGACAGGCAGAGGCATACCCCCACCCCCCAAACGCACACACAAACAAACTCTCCCCACCACCTCCTGCTGCTCTGTGTTTCTTGACTGTGTTTGTTTATCATGACAGAATTTATTCACCATCAAATTGACAAAGAAATTGCAGAATAGAAGAATATCAATATAAATGTATTTCCCCTCTATTATCTGTGGATCCATACCTCAAAGTATTAGAATCAGTACAGAGTGATGGAGAAAACATCTGTTTTCTATTTCTTTTTCTGTGTAAATAAAATCATTATGAGCAGGCATGCTTTCTGAGCAGCTGGTGCAATTTATTAGAATAATTTTCTGTTGCCTTTGTGTTTAAAAAAGGGGGGCTTTCGGCAATTAACACCCAGCAACTGTTGACTTATCAGCATTTTTCAGAGTCTGTAACTAGCACATGGTATTAACACTTTCAGAGGAAATAATTAAATTTAAATGTGAGAGAATACACAACAGCATCACACTGACACAGATCTTCTATGGGAGGGACAAAAGACAGAATAATGAAATCTAAATCCTTTTATATCTTTGCCTCAACCATATGCAGTGTGTTAGATTCATGGCTGAATCTCTTACAGCTTCACCAGCTCTCAACAAATGGCAAAACATGCTAAATGGCCATTTGTTGTGCGCACATCTTTACCTTCAGCCCCTGTTCCGCATGGTTTTGTCATTATTCAAAGCTCGGGGGAGGGACATGACACCAGTAAACTTCAGCTCTCTGACAGACTTACAACAGCTGGATGAGATGGAGCAGTAGCCAGACAGTGGCATATTCTTCCCCTAAACCCAACACACACACACACACACACACACACACACACACACACACACACACACACACACACACACACACACACACACACACACACCACTTCACTTCACTGTCTCTCTCTGTCACACACACACACAAATAATGAAAATGGTAACAGCTGCCCTAATTGGAACCTAAGAGACCCTAGACCTCATTTACTGTGTCAATCTCTTACAGTCACAGATGCTCAAAATTGGTTGCACTCAAAATTATGAGTGCAACATATCAAATGTGGCCACAACACGTGGCTTCTCTTGAAATTTATATGTGGCATATCACATACGTACATTTGTATGTAGTCTTGTACAACACATATAATTTACTTTCTCGGATAGTCCCCTGGGCTCCCAGAGGAATTGGATTCCACACTGCATCAGTATTCTGAGTAATCTTCAGTGAGCTCTTCTTTGGAACCTTTTGCTTTGGGTCGCTTGCGTCTCATCGGGCCAAGTTCAAAGGCTGCGAGCTGAGATTACAAGTTTCTCTCCTTTCCTCTTAAGTCGTGTCGCCACTCATGTCTCGCTATAGTGTAACGCTGCGGAAATTTTCCACCTTGCTTCTCTCACAGCTCTTTTGCCTGGCCTCAGAATGTGCAACTGTGGAACATGAGGACATGAGAGCGTATCTGCTTAATGGGCCAGAGGCAGATGGCAGACTTTCACCAAAGGTTGAAAGCCTGCTCATATACAGACACAAACGTAGAATTGAAATTGAGCTTAGCAAGTGATAGACCAATCCCTCTCCTCTCTAACCCATCACCCTTCCTTGCCCCATTACCAGAGATTGTTTTTTTTTCTTACCACATGGAACATGCTTGTGGTCGCAGTGACAGTGTGGCCCTAGAGGTTTGTTTTAGGGAGTATGTGCATATTTCATGAAGCGCCGTTCCGCTGCTCTTTGAATTCTTCTGAAGGGATGTTAGGATGGGCAGAGGGAAGCACAGTTTAAAGATGAGGATGGGGGTGGAAGATGGAGGGAGGGTGCCTTTGCAGACTAGGATGTGTCACCAGTGTCTTGATGATTAAGTAGACAAGTAGTGGGTAAACACAGAGGAAGACTGCTGAGCATTGTTAACCTTTTCTCTGTCTTGTTACTCTTGCCTCTTTCTCATACCCTCTTTCTCCCTTTACTTTTCTCGTTGCTCTCCTCTATCGTGTTCATTACCTCTCTATGCCTATGTGATAAAAGGCAGATATAGTAGGTACTGTATGTGGTGGAAAGTTTGGAGGCAAGAACCCCACCCACCAGATGAGGAAGAGTGTGAGATATGAGGTGCACAATTGTGCAGACACAGCAGAATCTGAACACAGCTGAGTCTTGAACAGAAGTGTCTTGCATTATTTAGGAGACAAAGTCATGGCAAAGATATAGATAATTTTTGGTCTGCTTTGATTTCCTGCCTATGTGGGCTCACTGAAATGGTTGTGCTGCTGAGTGGGTGAATTGAACATGGTGAACTTATACATATATGTTTGTCTGAGTTATAGGTATGTGTTGTCCAATATATGAAGATTTGTCTTTTGACAAAGAAGGACTCAAGTTGAATATTTCTTCTTCTTCAAGTTTTCACTTTCTGAACATTTGCTCCTGCAGACACACACGCAGGCACACACAAACCCACGTTAATGAATTACAACAATAGTCTTCTGTTGTTGTTCTTCCTGACGACCTGTCACACGCATGCATACCATTGTCTTTCTGCCCTTCTTCATATCCTCCCATTCCTCCTTCCTGCAGACACACTGCAACATCTACGGAAGGAGAATCTGGAAGGAGAAAGGAAACAATGGGGCTTCATAATGTTGCTTGTCTCTAATCAGCTTTGCCATGCGGGTAAACACAGATAAAGAACTTGGCAGTGTGTCCTGAGGCTTTGTTATCAGCTGTTAGCAACTTAACTGGATGTGCACGCTGGTGTGGCTCAACACAGGAAGCCAAAGTAACCTGTAAATTGTTGGTCTCCACAGGTTTTATTTTTACCTCTGCTTGCTCATCTTCTTTTTTTCTTAATTCTCTCCTTGTGTTAGTCTCTGCACATCCTCACCTTGTCTTCCTCTGGGGCAGTTAGAGAAGGAAATGACAAGGAACAGGACAATGGAGGGCCCATGTCAGCTTCCTGCTGTAGTCTTCTTCTTCCCGCAATTATGGCACTTCAGGCTGTATCATCAGCATATAGACTGGTGGCAACAGCACAAATTTGTTTATTCTTCTGTACAAACACAGTAATGGAAAGAATAGAGAGAGGGACCGAGAGAACAGGGAAAAAGCGGGATTAATTCTGTGCATGTCATTAAAACAGACCCCCAAGGGAAACAGTCACATTTGTACAGTAGCAGCTATTTTAAGAAAGACTTGTATTGCATTTATCTTCCCCTAAAATGCAAGTGTCACCTCCTTCTAGAGAGATGTATCACTATTTCAAAAGACCCTAAGCGCAGAAGCCAACATACAACAGAAAAAAAGGCAGACGTACTAGGCCACACATTCATTTTTATTTTCCAATCAATTCCTGGCCTGCAAGACAAGAATTTCATATCTCCTGCCCAGACACAGAAACCAACAGCAAATTGAAATTTATCTTCTGCGTTGCAGCAATATCTGTTCCTGTGTTATCTTCTCTAGCTGTGTTCCTTAACCTTATATAAAAGATAGCTCTATTGGAAAAGGATTCTGGCAGCTGAGAAGGGTCTCAGGGGGAAAAAAAGTTCAGTTATCATCAGACAACATTTATTTAACACAAGGCTGGCTGATTTGTTTTAACTTCTTTTTTTACTCTCCTTATGTGAAATATAACTGTCAGTGGCACTAAATGGGAGATAAACTGCATGTACTAGGACTTATGGTACATCACCCACAAATGACTCATGAGAAGCTCATGGAAGGCAACACCCTTCACACATGTGCATGTTCACACAGGTCAAGGGCACAGGCTGGGGTGGTGGATGATAAGCTGAGATGAGTGTTTGGCATCTTCAGGGCTGTGTGCTCTTTCTAGAGCGATTAGTCAAAGTCCAACTGTCTAATTAATGATGCTCCAGCTCTCAGGACATGTCATCGCCTTAACTAGCAACACATTCAAGGAAACAAGAGATTGCCTCCCTGCATGCTGCTCACTTTATCTGCGATGAACAGTGCAAACCCTTGTGGGACTAAACATTCCAACTGCTCATTCCTTGAAGTCTGACTCCCTTCTCACTTTATTATTGTTTTCATGTCTCCTTCCTGTCAGTACAAACTGCCTGGAACGCCAGGGTTAATATTGTGTTAGTGACTCAACCATTAACCAAAATAGTGGCTTTGCTGCGTCTGGCTCTACTCTTCCTCTGCACAATAGACAGCCTCTCTGTGTTGTTGCATGAGGCTTCATGAAGGGTTCGAATAAAGTGCCTTTTCTTTCCATTTTTTGTGAGTAATTTTGGACAGGGCTGAGAAACTTGCCCTGGGAGGTCTGACAGAAAAGGCAGCCAATTTGCTATCAACTGAGGGATGTCAATCAAAGCTTATTGATCAAGCTTTTAACTGCAGCTCCCTCAATGGCAAAACATGTTAATGTTATTGAGCTGTGTGGAGATGTGAGTAACAGCGAAGTGTGTGGGTGGTGGAGGTGGGTGGCAGTTGAACTGGTAGGAGGGTAAGGTGTGTCTCTCTCTCTCTCCTGCTGTCTGTTGGGGTGAAGAAAGCTGATGCTAAGACAACAATGGTGCTCAGCATGAGACTAGGGGAGGGAAGGAGAGAAAGAAAAAGAAGGAAGAGGGGTCAAAGGGATTTACTGCCAGGAGCCTAGCATTTCAGGTAATGGATATGCTTGTATTGGTGTAAACCAAACCTGCTGTTTTTCTTCCAGCATGGCAGAGGTGAAAAAACAACAAAGGTGTAACTGACTGCAAGTCTGAGGGGGATTAATAGAAAGTTGATATTTCAACACCTCAGGCTAAACATTAGATCTCCTGTGTGTACTTGGTCGTGCAGAAAGTGTAGAGTTGTGGATATGCGAAGGTGAGGTCGTATATAGGGAAGCTTTTCTCCTTTCTGCCACATTCCTGCGAAGCTGCAGCAAGAAGGGCAAGAACCACATGGCTAAGTGCTTCCCAAGCTGGCTGAGGTAAACCTAAAACCCCCCCTGGAGGAAGCAGCCCAACCATTGTTCCAGCACATTGCACCCCTCTAACTGAGGCATCCTAGTGCTGTGCAGATCCCAGGGGGGCTGGAAAGAGAACGAGACAGAGGAGGAGAGGGACTGATTGTTCCCTGCTCAGACTATCCACAGATGGGGCTATGGCACAGGATGCTTGCTGTTTGCTTTAGAAAGTCCCAGGCGTTTGCTTTGCAGTCATGGTGTATAGAATACTCAGGGGGATAAAGGAAGAGAAGGGAGTACCACTGGAAACAACAGCAGAGAGAAGGAAAGAGACAGCAAAGCAGAGAGAGAGAGAAAAAAGAAAGAAAAGGGACCTTGCTTAATATGATGTCAGTGTGAATATAGTGTCATTGCCAAGAAGGGAAGACAGATGATACAGCCATACAATGATAGGGTAGTTGGGCGAGAGAGTCCTCCCCAGTTTCCAAACAGAGACATATAGAGGTTCAGATAATGGAGAAGGGAGGGAGAGTAAAGAGAGTGAAGGGAAAAATGAAAGGATGAGATGCAGGGAACCCAGGCTGCATCCATCATGTGGTTTGGTGCAGAAGCCATTTGTACGTATTGTTCTCCATAATTTGTTTTCTCGGAGCCTGCGACTGGAGAAGTGAAGGGGGAGACACAAAGCTACGGCAGCCATTTATTTTTGCGCTAATTACATAAATGAGACAGCATAATTAGACGTATAGCTAAATAGACAATAGGCTGCAAGAGAGATGCACAGAGAGAGATAGACAAGGGGTGTTGATGAATTCACATAGATGAGAAGCATGACCCTCTCTATTTCACATTCAGGAATACGAGGGAACATGTTAAAAGGAGTAAAGGGGATGGTGAGGGATAAACGGAAAGGAAAAGGGAGAGTAAAGGAGATGGGATGATGGAAAGGATAAAAGATGAGAGGGAGGAAGAGAAAAGCCCTCCTCACAGACTGCACTTTGAGGTGCGGCCCAGTGCTGATGGAACAGTCACCTTATTTTATACACCTGCTCAGCAGGAGGAGATATATATAAGGAGATGTTGTTAAGAAAAAAAGAGAAAAGGGCAAAAGAGAAGACAGGAAAGAGGGGACAGATCTCATTTCAGCTTCTTCAGATCAAAGACAGAGAGTGCTTACAAAAAGCTGTTTGCTGTGGTTAGTTTGGGATGGTCTCTTTCCATGTGAGGTCATGGGTTCAGCCAAACTGCTTTTTTGTTCAGACAGAATCACTCTTCATTATAGTCATAGCAAAACACTTCACAAGCAGTATGGTCTGGAACAAGTTCCTTGATGCAAGTTGCTTTGAATCCAAAATTTAAGACAAATAATAATCTCTCAATTAAGTTGAGTGTATTTGTGTGCTAAACCAGTTGTGCATCTGCTTAGGCGGTGCATGGGTGTGTTAAGCATGTCACCAGTCTTTTGGGACTGTGGTAAAAGGGGGGGGGGGGGAGATAAATAGGCCCATAATGAAGCCACTCCATCACAAGCCAGTTAAAACAGCTGACCGAAAGATTGAATGGCAGTCAGGCCTGATTGGAGGCCCATTGAAGCTCTTGAGTCGTCACGCTTTAGGTTAGCCATTCACTGCACTATAGACCTCAACCTTCTTTCTCTAAGCAGTTCTCTGACATACTATAATGGCTCAAGTCAACTCTCTGATTGTTCAAGAGAGTTCTTTAAAAGCCAATTTAAACTGAGTCCTTTGTTTAACTCCCCAGGAACTCAAACTGGGACATATTGTAGTGGCTGTGTGTGTGTTCTGTTATGGTTTAGGTTTTAAGTTTTTGTGTGTGCTGTCTTTGAGCATGTGATGTTTTGTTAAAAAGAACTTGGTGTATCTCAGAACTGGCACAGACTAGTTTTGTGGTTGAAAGAGAGGGTGCATGAGAGAAATCAATGGGCCCAATTCAACCTATTATAGCCATGACTGTTGCTGTAATGGTGTGGAAATGGACAGTGGTCATGTGGATCCCTTTCTTACCTCCAGGCTCGGATCACAACTGAAGCCGATTCATTTCCTTCTAGCTTTGATTAAAACCATACTCTGAGGGTTTCAAAGACTCTCACATGATGGTGATGAACAGGAAAGATCCTTCTGTTTTGTAAAGCACACCAAACCTCTATTCTGCCAAAGGACAAACATAACACTGGTGTGCGATTTTCCTCAACAAATAATGGCTCTTCTAGGCCTCCCTCCTTGTAGCTGATGCCTCTTTGATCCCAGGTAATGTGTTAACAAGCAGTGGGTTCATGGAATACCCATAACATCAGTATGTGTATTCACACAGAGGTGTGAGAGTGTGTGTATGTGTGTTTGCACAAATGCCTTTGTGTGTGTGTGTGTGTGTTTTCACACCAATTAATGAATTGCTTTATAGGCTTGCTGAGGTGACAATGGCCTGTCTCCAATGGGGCATTGGTTTTTTCCCTTCTGTGTCAGCCACATCCCATGATGGCCTGGGCCCTCTCTCACACCAACACATTAATGAGACCGGTCTAATTAGTGCATGTGGTTCCATACAGGGGACCCCAGAAACCACAGCACCATTGTGAGTTTGCCTAATCAAGGGACCACTCAACAGACCAAGGACCCACGACTGCACCAGTGAGAAAGTTCACACTTACATACAGAGACCTACTTTGGCTCAAATTAGTGAGCTGGTTCACTGGGAAAAGAGCACAAAAAAAAGTAAAGGAGAGGTTGTATTTTCAGATTTGTGACCGTTGAGGATCAGCCATTCACTGCATCCCATTTAGCTCCCTCACTCCCTCCGGTTGCGCTCCTCCTGAGGGTGATGCAGAAAAATGATTTCTGCTCTCCCTTCGTCCCTCTTCTTCACTCCAGATGATTCAGTCTGTTTAATATCAAATAATCTATCCCAATTCTTTTTCATTTTAACCTTATCACTCAAACAGCTGCCTTTGGGGGATGAGCTTCATTCCACCTTGTTAAAAAAAAGAATAGGAGCTGTGGCCACAGGATAGAGGGATGGCAAATTGTTCTCTAAGGAGTGTTTTTAAAAAAGCCTCTGTTGGCCATATGTGAAACAGTGGGCAATAGATTCAAACAAGAAAGGAAGGTTAGATATGTTAGAAGATAAAAGCAATCTACCAAAATGGAGTGTAGGTGAGTTGTGGTGCTTGAGGTCTGGGGCTTTAACTTGTGTCCCACAGCACTTAACATGCCCCTAGCCATCTCTCCTGGCAGTTAATTAGAATCCAATAAGGTTGCCGCCTGTTGGTCATTGTTCCTCCAATGTGTTTACCCTTTCCAGAGGCTCCATTCGCTGCTTAATCTGCCGAGAAGCTGAATGTCAATAGGTCAGGCCAAGACTCCAGAGCCCTGAGACAGAGGGAGAGATGGAGCAAAGAAGGGAGAGAGGATCAGGGGGATGAAGGAAAGGGGTCATTTTTCTCTTTCCCTTCAATATTGTTCTCTGCCGTTCCATTTTCGTTGTTGCCCCCCCCCCCCCATCCCTCTCTCTCCCTTCCTCCTGCGTCTCCTCTCCTCTTCTTTTCTTCTCACTTCTAATCCGTCCTCTTGATTGTTCTAAGCTGCTTTCAGCCAGCCCTTGGGAGGGTGGGGTAGGGAGGTTTGGAGTCTGTTTTAATTAAGATTTAAAAGACGACTCCCTCAAGAAGGGAGATTTAAGAGCAGGTCCATCCTGCTCTTAAATCTCAGAGCAAAGTAAATGAGTGAAGGTAAGAGAGATTGTAGACAGAGCTCAACAAATATCAGAAATCAGTAAAAGGAGAAAGTTAAAATGCTATAATTTAACACATGTAGACATGCACACACACACCCTCACTTTCATACAAACACTGCCAGACAGAGAGGCATTCGAGTGGCTAAGCCAAATGGGATTTTTTTTTTCATTCGTAATCACGCGGCACAATCTATATAGATTGATCTCAACTTCCTGTGATTCATACCATATCCTGAGAGGGTGATATGGGATCAGTGGTAGCCAGCAGGCAAGCTGAGGAAGTTATCTCCACACTCTGTCTAATGATCGATCATCTCACCAGATGGGCTTAAGAGCCTGTAACGCTTCACTTGTTTATCACAGCCCCAAACCTGAGGCCGCTCAGTAAATGTGACCTGCACAGAAAATCTTGTTTTGTAGACAGTGTGATACAATGCATGAAAGACATCCAGAGACATTTTTTAACAGGTAAAAGTTTGCTTTTGTTGATTTGGTCGTTCAAATAAACAAGGTTGTTGGAAGCCAAACTCTATTTGGGTGGCAGTGACACTGGAGTGGACACTTCAGACATTCCCTTCTTGTAGCAGACAAAAGTAGTTTTCTCTGTAGAAGTCTGGGTCCACAGATGCAGGCATGGTTCCCTCCAAGCTTTTCTTCTACCATGAAAATAGAGAATTACAGACAAAGTGTGTTAATCTGCATGTGTCATGAAAGGGCGTGTGCTGCGTGTTTGGTAAAACAGTCACATATCACACATCTGCCTTTATTGCAAGAAAGTACATTCTTCACGAGCAGTAAAGCCCCTAAGAAAACACACCCCAAAAACAGCTCACAAAGAAGTGTTTAAGTTCATCAAATTGCAGACTTTGGTGCAGCCGGTAAGGTGTTAAAGGCCAGGCAAGGGTCAAGAGCCCATCCCATGGCATTCTCTGCTGTGTTACATCCCAACACACTGCCACCATATGTCCACAGTTTCACAGTCAATGAGTCAACCCACCCAGTGTGACAAAGACCTATTCACACTTCACACCCAGTTGACTCTGAGGAAATCTGCAGTGCCATGGTATGATTAGGGCAGAATGTAGCACTAGTCCAGCTTGTGGCCATTATCAGAAAACAATGGGCCAGACTGAAAGTGAAAAATGAAAGCAGTGTTAGGAAGAAGACAAAGAACTTCATAAAGCACTTGATGAACATAAACGTGATCTTGCCCTCAGCCTGCTACAGCTCCATCTCTTGCCTCCATCAAAGCCCCCAGAGACTCTTCCAGCACACACTCTGCCTCCGTCACTCACAACTCTCTTAATAGGGCTGGCAGTAAACGGCAGGAAAAAATATGCAGGGATAAAAGATCCTTCTCTCATGTTCTTGCTTTGAGGATGTATTTCCAGATGTCAGGGGAAGGTGGAAAATGCAGCTTTATAGAGTAATGCTGCATTTTAATGGAAACAATAAACCCATCCGCTTATAAAATAATATTTTGTGTCCCATATCCTGTTGTGTTGCAGCTCTGGGGACTTTTGGCAGTCATGAAAAAACTCCGCCTCTGCTAAGCTAAAGGTATAGAGGAAACCTATGCCAAAGAAGTGTGCAGAGCTCCAGGGGGAGTGATACATCACACATATATTCTTTCACTGCAGCGATTAATATCTAGGAAAAAAAGGTCAAACTTGTCTTGAAACGGTCCAGTATATCACAGTTACATTTGGATCCTGCATTTCATACATCAATCCCTGCTGTGATGTCTCATCAGCTTGGTCACACCGGAGAGGCCCACACTGCAGATTATCAAAGATTGATGGGGTGTCCTAGTTAAAGACAGGGGAGGAAAGGCAACTGGTTACTGAAGGGAACTTTGTGTTACCCTCCACCTTCAGATGTGTTCATTGTGGGCCCAACACAAACATCAGCACTGTTTCTGCCAGGCTTCACTCTTGCATAAACACTTGACCTTAGGTAACTTGCTAATGCACCATTTTGAGGTTCACACAATCCATTACTGTGTGACTCAGGAAGCTTAACGCACAGACTGAACCTCCCATCTCCTCCCATCCACCTTCTTCCTCTTCCTCATCTGTAAAAGAAGATAAAACAAACAGACAGAACAAACAGGCAGATTATCCTAAATCCTTTTTTCTCTAACACACAACCTAACCATCTCTTATATCCACTGTTCCTGTCATCCCATTTCTTGTTCAGAGTGCTTGCTTAATAATTAATTGATTAATTAGTTCGCTCATTAATCATTTATGCATTAATCATGGCCTGATTTTTCTAGAGGAAGCGGTGCAATCTGAAAAAACCCTGACTTCACATTTCACTCTAATTATGCTCCTTTACTAATCAACGCTTAAGAAATGGAGTTTCAGGAAATTAGTTTTCCCCTTCCCTTCTTTTTCTCAGCACAAAAGCAGGATGTATTGGGGTCGGCAGGTAACATTTTCCCTCCCTTTTCTGTGTTTCTGGAAGCTCTTACGCATCAGCAATTTTAGAAGAATCTTTCTTGTTACAGGCGATCTAATGAACAGTGTATAAATTTGAAT
>JAVQJX010071284.1:0-15012 GCA_036025115.1 Ambassis agassizii
GGTCCCGGTGGTCCATGCAAAGCATCAATCCTATTTGTAATGGGAGGGGGGGGGGGGGGATCATGACGAGTGGAAGACATTCCAAGGATGAGAGAAATGTCTGCTTTATTTCATACTTCTATCTGCTGTGAGAGTCTGAACAGCTGTGATACGCTCTTCAAACCTAGTTACTAGGAAGTGGTGGCGTATTGCATTTCTGATAGGAAATGAACAAAAAAAGGGCGTACAGATCATGCCACAAGAATGTTAATGGTGGAATGGGACACGTTCATTGATGGGTAGATTGTCGCTCTGGATGATATCCAGCTGTGCATATACCTATCATGGACACTCACATTTTAATATTTAATAGCTGACTTTTATAGGGATGCAGATTTTAACACACATACAGGCGCCCGTGTGTGTGTGTGTGTGTAATCAAAGAGCTCGTTTCCCAAATAATTAATTATGCGGACGACAGAGAGATGATTTCCATATTAGGCCTTCCACTGAGAGAGTCAGCACAGCACGCTGACAGAGAGAAAGAAAAGAGCCAGCAGCTTACTTAAACTGTCCTCGTCCTCTGTGCTGCTGGTCCCAGGGCTTATGTACTTGAAGGGAGCGATCAATGCTGACAGCATACTGACTTTCTCTGGAGGAGAGACAAGAGACAGGCAGAGTCAACAAGAGGGCAGCGGCAGCAATGTTTTGATAGTTTCATCGATTAAAGCAGAAGATCATCATTGGCCCAACACAGCAACAGAGGTGAGGCATAAGTATACAGGAGAGTGCACACAAAGCAACCATGCCGTTAAACAAGGAAGCCCACACACACATATTCATAAGGAAAACACAGAAATGAAGGTGCTTGTTTCAACATCTGATCATTAAAGCATTAAATAAACTTAAAAGTCCTGCTGCTGGAAACAAACCAGGCATTTGTGTCTCTACAGGACCGCAAACAGTACAGATGTCAACCATGTTTTCAACAGAGAGGAGAGAACAGATTAAAGAGATTAGACATGACTTTGTAAAGTGGTCCCTCGCTAATATCAGGGGGTAGTCACATGACAGGTACCAAGATATAAGACAGTATAATATCACAGCAAACGGAGAGCATGAATCAGCTGTCAGAAGGAAAGAAAAGCAAATGCCATATGTACTTCAATACTATAAAAACACTAAACTTAAAATTATTTCAATGAAGGCATTAGAGCTCCAGGTGGACATCACATGTCACTGGCACGGCTGCATAAAAAGTTGTTACTCCTTATGAAAGCAAATTTGTATTTTATACTGATGTTAAAATATTAGAAAGAAGAAATGTCAACATGACGTGTTTATACAGTATATTTACAACAAAAAAAAACATTTTGTTTGATTTTACAGTTTAGACATTTCTCAAACACCCCGGCTGCTGCTCTGAAGATAAACTTCCTCTCTTTATCTCGCCTCTCTAGTTCCTCCCTGGGGCCTGCTGCTGTCCAGGTGTGCGTGTTGTTTACAGTATGAAGCCCTATTAGGACCATCGCTTGGTCTGGTGCTCTCCATGCAGCGCTGAGCAGAATTGACAGACCAGTCTGGCTCTTTAATTAAACCCCCCTCTCGCTTCCCAACACCAGCTAATGATCAATAAAAGAGCAAGGTAAAGGAGAGGCAACAAGAAGGGAGGGAACAGCAGTGGACAAGAGAGAGGTGATGGAGGAGGAAGAAACAGGTTAGATGAGTTTATGTGGCTGTGTGGAGGGTTCGAGGGTGAGCCTGAGGTTGAAGTGTCCTCCAAACTCTTCCTGGTCTTCACTCCAGCATCCAGGCTGACAGAGCTAACTGCTGCATAAACAGGGTACCACATTACAGTGGAATAAACACGTTTTGATAAGAGCGCAAGGTTGTGAATGAGCTTGGCCCCTCATGTTCTCACTTGTCGCAGCACAACAGCACTAGAGGGGCTCAATGAGTCACTCCGACACACATGGTTACACTCTAAACACTGAGGCTGGAGCTGTGCAAGTCCTTGTGGGCCAACATCACAATACACGCATTTGCATTCTGACCTAATTACGGACTAAAAGCTCAACATGAGCAGTAATTTGGTCCTAAATGACTCCCCTGGCCAACAGGGTCATTATACAGACCATTCTCAAATCAGTCTATATTGTTTTTAAAGCCTCTAAAGTCTAATTTACAGTTACAAAAAAAAAAGCTGTCTGCTTGTTTACAAATGTGGCAAAATTAGGTGTCTTTAAGGGTCCCAGGACTGGCATGGCATAACTTAGTCCGTTCTAGCATTTGTACACAAAATGCATCCGCCTCCTTGTAGCGTGAAAGACAAACGTTCACATCAGGCATGAAATTAGAGAGCACAGCGAGGCCAGCCATTAATACACAGGAGCCCAAGCTTTCACACTAAGGCCCGAAACGCCTGTAATGTATATTTGATAGCTGCTGTATTGCCGAGGGGTCTGAACCACCCACTCATGAGCTTCTGCCAAGTCCAAAGGCCCCACTGGGCAATGAGACACCCGGCCTTCCTGTTAACAGATGCACACAGTATGTATGAAATGTCACGACTTTAAAATCAGAAGCATATAAGAAAGTGAAAAACTGGGGTCAAATCCACTGTATGGGTTTAATCTTATAAGCAAGCAGTGTCAGATTTGTCCTTTACTCTTTTTAAGTGTTAATATACAGCAGAAATAATTTTAAAAAAGCACCACTTCCTGTTTGCGCTCCACCTATTTGCCTGTATTTGGAGTTTAGGTGGACTGTGGTAACATTGCAATAGTTGGAGACACAAAACACCTCTTCAGAAAGCTCCAGGTGAAAGCTCACGGTGATAGTTACATAGAGCATAAATATGTCAATGGATATTTATGTTCTATATATTCACTGAGATAAATGCTAATGTTAGCATGCTATCCCTGAAAGTAAGAGCACAATGACAACTTTTATGATGATGATTTTAAGCATGCATAATTTCCTTTCATTGAGTTTCATTTCATCATATTAGCATGCTAATATTTGGTTACAGCTCTAGTTAAGGGCTAGTTAAGGGCTCTGCTGCATGGGGGCTATGAATAGCTTTAACACATTGGATGCACCATCCTGTGCTGTATGAAAGCCTTTTTTATTCATGTATTCAAAGGTTTTTTACATGGCCAGCTTTACATTTACAGCTACTTTGTTCATAGTGCTCTTTAGGTCTGCTGTAATTTAATGCAACCTTCTGAGTTGCTCAATTCATCTCATGTAGCTATTGAACATTAAGGACTGTGCTTTAAATAAGAGCTGCTGAAACAACTGCGTAGACGTGAGCAGCACAGGTTAAGGTGTATTGTTGAACAGCCACGTCTGACTGTGCTTTCATTTCAGCCTTGTTAAGTTGAAATGCTAAATAAAGGAGGCCATTAGTAAATGATCTGCATATTATCAGCAGCCATAAATGGCACTGTGGATCTGAAACAAATCTATTTTAGCAGTAAATATGAGTAAATGAAGATGTCCATATGGACACCAGATTGTAAGACCACCTGAACGCTCCTTTATACAGAAATCCTGTGATGTATAGTTTGAAGTGCTCTTTTTGTGTGTTAGTTAGGGGCAGACCAGCTTCCTGTTTCCACATATATCCTCCTTATAGTGACCTTAGTGCCTGACATGTGGGCACATAAGGTGAATGTGCAATCCTCTCTGTGAAAGCCTCACTTCAAAAGCTGAGAAGCACTGCCTGCTCATCAAATGTACCACCAATCACGTCTGCTGATTTGGACACCGTTACCTTAGATGCCCTTCACGGTATCTGTCATCCATCCCTTCTTATTCAGCAGCGGGGGCCGAATGAATGTGACAATGCATGCCAATAGTCTCAGCTCACTACGTCCATCCTCCCACTGCACCAGGACACAGCGAGAGGAGACGACGCTCATTTGTTTCCACCGCACAAAGGCTGGGAGGCGGAGGAGAGCCAGGTTAGATAGGGAGAGCCCTGGCAGATGGCCATACACTCCTGATAGTGACAACAGTGATGATGGTGTCCATTCACAATGAGCTGTAGATGACTCTCTCTCTCTCTCTCTCCTTGCACTTCCTGCAACAGTTCTGAGGAGAGGGTAATGAGCCCAATCAGATTTCCCCGTGGCTCAGCATAACGAATGGGTCAGATGAGCGACGGGAGACACTATTGAAACAGGCGCTGGGGGAAATCATTGACTGTCTCTCTCTCTCTTTTTACCACCTGCTTTTCTCTCTTTCCTGTCACTATCTTTCTCTCAATGTCTTCCTGAGACTGAAAGCCACTCATCCACTAAATGAGAGGCTGCATTGTTTCTCATCAGCACTTTAAACCTGATTTCTGTCACCTCTTACATGGAAACAAGCATATAAGAATACGATTGTGTTTACACATGAATCTCAAGCATGCAGCAACTGAATCATCACCAAAAAAAAACAATGATCCAAGTAAACAAAGCTTTTTTTGTACTAGTTCAACTAATATCACCATGTCAATTTTGGAATCACTGACAATCAAGTCTTTTCTGTGACATTTTGTGGAGAACCCAAAATATCAATAGCTGATCAATCACTAAGGCTGTTCCAACGCACGATATTTTGACTTGAATGACTTTCAAATTAGATATTCCTTGACAATGAATTTAGGAAAAAGAAGGAAACAACTAAATATATCACAGCCAATCACAACTGTTTATCTAATGTGGGATGGGTTTCATATGTATGGCTCCAACTACTTTTTGTTTTGTATTTCTTTTGTCTCTTTTCTGAGCTTCCAATATTTCCTGTTGAGTAAAAACAAACTGGCTTACATGATTCTTGCTAACAGGATGTGTGCTTTTTCTTCACACTCAGGTATCACCAAGCTGTCAACACCAACGTGTGAGTTTCTGCGCTGGGAAGTAGTGTATTAAATCAGGTTTCAGTATAAAAATGTGCTTTGTTCTGAATGCTATGGAAACACACAGCAGTGGGATGTATTAGCACAGACTGATAGATATTTAGTACCTGATTAGCGGCTGTGAGGACAAAGTAGCCAAGCCATCTGCTTTACATTTGCTCTCCTGGCCATGCATGCCAAGGACAGAGTCTTCTCTGTGGGCACTAACTCTGCATGTTGTGTGTGTGATTATCTTTTTAAGCAGATGTTGTGTTGTTTACAGAGTAATATGAGCTTTGCCTCTGATGGGTCATCAAATAAACATGTTCAAAGCATTTTCACTTACAGTGTGCAGAGCTCTTTTACACACTGTGGCATGTGAGATCCATGTTGATGCCTTTAGGCAAATGTCTCACTTACAGTTTATTTGCTGTAATATCTTGTTCTCATTAGGGACTCCGGTTGGCAGGTATTGCTTTTCATTTAATCATGTTAAAAGCTATGTGTGTATGTGAGTGAGACATCCAGTGAGACCAACACTGATTAAACTTCGTTGGAATTTGCACATCAGTTGTCATCATAATCTCACACTTTTTTCCCCCATTTGATTTGTTTGCAAATATATACCATCATATTTAGCTTTGCAAAAATGATAATTACAGTGGAAAAGATGACAGCAAATTGAATTATTAAGGAAGGAAATGGCCATTTTGGGCTCAACCAGCAGTGCTGCTGTTTTTTTAGCTGATACGATACGATACAATACGATACAATACGATACGATACGATACAATACGATACGCTTTATTAGTCCCACAGTAGGGAAACTGCATAAAACATTTACCCTGATATGATCTGAACACACAACCTTCTGATCTGAAATGCTAATCTGGAGAGCTAGCTATTTGAAAACAAAAGAAAAAAAGCCATGCAGATGCCCTGTAGTGTTGTAGAGGATCTATTGCCACCTACACCTGCAGATTTCACATTTAAACAGCCAAACCAGCATGAAACTGAGGTAGGGAATTTTGGTAGTTAGTTGAAGCTAGCTGATAGCATTACCTTTATATTGACTTGGCTTGTTGTCACACAGTCACATTTATGGCTCTTTCTTTGTGAGAATTCCCAAATCAGGAGCAGTGATAAAGTCGGGTTTTGGCATCACTTACACACTTGTTTTTATGAGTTTGTTTTTGTCACATTTGTGTTCCTAGGAAGTAAGAAAATGGCTCTTGTTCTATATTATATGAGAAAATTGAATTGAAGCCATGCACATTATTTTATGCCTGTTTTTTTTAATTTCCTGCATAGCTTGCTGTGTGTATTATGTAAGAAGGCCTTGATACAGAGATCTATACATATTCCACTCACAGGCAGACAATGAGGGATACTTCTTTCAGAGTGAAAGTGGTCACAGACTACAACACTGTATTCCACTGAGTATACAGAGAAGAACTCCTGCAGACACTGAATTGCTTAATCATATTGTGGCACAGGGGAAAATTTGATGCTCCCTCTCTCATATATTTTTTTCTTTTACTTTTCCATTTTGACAGCGAGACACAGAGCACACTTTTCTGCTCCTGAGAGGCGGCTCGTCATGGTTGAGTATCATTGCAGGGACCTGCTCAGAGAGAGAGTGTGTGTGTGTGTGTGTGTGTGTGTGTGTGTGGATTGTCACTGAGGCCCAGCAGACGGTGTGATGGTACAGTACAGCAGGCAATCGCAGCGAAACGATGCCTTGTCGTCCACACGCGGCTGCCTAACATCTCCTCCAGCACTCACCTCTGCGAGCCACACTTATGTTTCAGTGCAGGGATAAGACCTGTGATAAAAGCTTTTTAATGTCATATCTCAGGCCTGAACTGTATAAAAGTATGTTTTATGATAAGAAAAAAATATGAATTTTTCACTCGCGACACCTGAAGTAGAAAACATGTTGCCACCTTTGAGTTAGACTGCAAAAGCTTTTAGCACTAAAATAGCATTTTTTGAACAATGGGGCCTCAGAGTGATGAAAACGGTGAACCATACAAGGAACATGTCATCCTAAAAATGAACTTAGCCCAAGTTTTCAGCACGGCCTGGAGATGGAGCAGGAAGAGATGGAAGCAAAATCCTGTGCTGCTTCCTCCGAATACCTTTTGGCAATTAAAAGCAAACAGGCATTACTTTTTTTTTCTTTTTAAAACTTCTACACAGATCACGATCGCTACCTGATAAGTGACGGATTTAATGCGCGCTGGCTTCCCCTCTTAACAGAATATTAATGTAGGCTGTCATCCATAAGAATGACTCATTTACAAGGATGCAGAGGAAGCCGAAGACTCAAACCTGGATGAGGTTTGTCGCCCCGCTCGTTTGATAACAAGCACTCAAGTGTATTTACAAGGCAGAGCGAGCGAGATAAGTCTGCTGTGTAATGACACTAAGCAGGTCAGGAATGTCTCTGCCTCTCTGTGTGTTGTTGCTCATCTCCCTCCTACGGTTATCCCTCTTCCTGACAGCGAGCTCGTGCAGCTCGGTGCTGAACAGCGCTGTCATCTGCATCAATGCAAAGCATGAATATGAAACACCGTTCTCTAGTTGTGACTTATCAAGTCTGTCTCTCTCAACTTTCATCGAATTTCCTTTCTGTTGAAATCTTGCCCCACCGCTGCTCTCACAACAACACAACACTTTGTGTGTGTTGCTTATTGGTCGCCCACGCACTAACATGATACTCCCATTGGTGATGTGACCCCACGTGTGGTCTCCTATCTTGGAGTGTGTGGGAGTCAATAGGTAGGTGTGAGGTTAGATACAAATTGGCCCATTCGTGTCAAAGCCCTGCAGTCATCATCGGCTCAGGCCTGGACGGCAGCTAGTGCTGAAAAGCAACACTCAGAGGAGAGAGAAGGTGTGAGGGAGAAAAATAGCTGACAGGAGTGTGATTTCTTTTTGGTGCAACTTTGTGTGCTTCAAGAAATTTGTATTTCACCCCCACTTTTTTCAAACTCCCTTCTCCTTGTCCTTCTCTACTAAATGGCATCCCTGTGCTCTCATCAAATAAAGCTTTGTGTGATCTTCCCCAGCAGTGTTTTATGCTTCACGTTATGACACATATAATCAGGCTGGCTCTTTGCACTACTTTGTTCAGCACAAATTGCTGCACCGATGGTCGCGGCAAAGCACAGATGGGACGTGGACAGTTTTTCATCGGCTGTTCCATACCACAGAGCCCAACACATCTGGTATGCAGCGAGAAGCATCTTTGCACTAATTTGTTTGTCACTATATATTGAAGGGACTATCTGTCATCCTGCCATGCTTTGGTTGCAGCATGATGTTTGAAGAACATGGCTAGTCATAAGTTTCAGGCAGCTTGGCTGGTTGGCCGCCTGGGACTCTCTCTCTCTCTCTCTCTCTCACACACACACACACACACACACACACACACACACACACACACACACACACACACACACACACACACACACACACACACACACACACACACAGGAAAATAGGGGTACACGGAGTCTGTAAAGTTCTGTTTAAAGCAGCTCCTCAATCCTCAGCATCAATCCTCTCAGATGCTCAGACAAGCATGAAGATGTATGAAAAAAACAGAAGCATTCATCTAAAAGACTCAATTACAGCATGAAGTACAGTAGAGTCAATTTACTGTTTGCTTAGTTACTGCTGTTGATGCCTGTCACTGTTATGTTCTCATACTATATGTGCAGTTTCCAGTGAAAACAGGGCTTTTTTGATATGACTGTGTGAATGTTATGTCATCAAAGAAAACTTTACTCTGATTGGGTTTTTTGGAGTTAATTTCCCCAAAGACAATGTGTCCTCTAATATCTGAAATATAACCCTCTAAGCTAAGTGTCTTATACTGTTTACAGAGTGAAAACTGTTCAGGAGATCTGCAGAATCAAACTCTCTGTCTAGCTTACACATTTTTACGCATTAATGTTACAAGAGAAGTGTCATTTTAAATCCATTACAACACAGGCGCTAACCTTAGGTGACTCCTTGGACTTAGAGGTGCTTACTTCCTCATTACAAGCCAACTCATCAGAAAAGCCAGCTGTGAAAATAGGCATGTTCTTAAATGACTGCTTCATACGTTCAGACCTTAAATCTGGATTTTGAATTGGCTGTATTATAAACTACTATTTTTTTGAAAGGTGCCCCAAATTATACACTCTTCAACCTCAATGTTCACACAGATGGGATCTAATTATCTTGAAGCAGACTTGATATGAGGCAGTTCAATCAATGACTACAAGCTCTGAAACAGCACGAAGCCAGCCAGCTTTTCACACGAGTACCAAACATTTCAACTGATACTAAAGCCAAGCAACTCCTCATCATTCGTTGATCTACTCAGTATTATTTAACAAGTCTTTACCTGTAGATAAAAAATAAAAAAATGTATATTGCACACTCTGGCTGACCTACTGTGCCTTTATAATGTGTGGTTACTCAGCTATGGTTGGACGATTGCTGTAGGGAGAATGTTCAATTTCATGTCCCACTAAATTTGACACACTGACATTGTTGTGGAGAGCTTCCACTCAGACTCCTCTCAGGTTTCTCTGTCTGTCTGTCTGATGCCTATACACCCCAAGAGTGTAGGAAAAAGAAAGGCCAACGTGATGAATGCATTGTGACAGCTCATAATATCCCCTTTCCCATTCTATGCTCTACATTTAGTGTGATTCTAAGTCAATTAAAGAACTGTTTGATGTTGATGTATTCAGACTTGGAAATTAAGCCTCAGTCTGCTCGTTTGTTAGTTGGTCTTCATGTCCCTATTGATGCTCACATTATCCTACAGGCTATAACGCACTGATGATACTGGGAATATTACAAAGAAAAAAATATTGACAGAAAAAGGGGAGAACTGAAAGCTTTGGAGAAGACGCAGGCATGGTGAGATATTTTTTATACAAAATTCAACACAAAAACAGGAAAATAGGAGTGTAGTGGGGACTGGAAAAGTGGGACTGTTGAGTGAAATGTAAATGGTGCTATGCTTACACAGAAATCTATTTTTCAGGGAGAAAAAAACACTTTTATGTGGCGACAAGCACTTTCCTTGGCTACTTAAGAATGACATTAATGTTGCAGAAGAGGATAACGCTGAAGTAATAGTGGGATTGGGGAAATTCCAGGGCACTCTATATCTTAGAAATATCAGTTTTACATGAACTTACATTGGAAAAGGAAAAAAGCTTCTGTGTCTTCCTCAAGACTTGTATTAGCCCCATCTAGGTCTAAGTAACTTAAAAATATTTTCCAATTTGCAGAAATTGATGTAGAGAAAGCTGAAAGCGACATGAGCGTGCCGAGTTGGGAAATGTGATTTCCTATAATTCAAAGGGGTGAATTTGTGAAGCCTGAAATGGAGATTTTTTTTCTATGATCAGCAGAAGAGACTGTATGCTGTATGGAGGAAGCATACTAGATGTACTAAAATTTAAAGATAAAAAAATGTGCTGTAGAAAGGCACACAGATCGCAGCTCGGAGCCACCTGTGGCCTCCTCACACTTACTTCCACCACCTGAGTTTGCGTGTTGTTTTCATGCACACATCATTGTACAGCTGGTTTAATGCACAGCTGGTCTCAAACAAAATCAAAGCCTTCACATGACACGCATGTACAGTACAGTCAAGCAGAAGTGAAGTGAATGTGAAATGATATATTTAGTTCTCAAACTGTCGCCTGCTCCTGAGAAGTCTGCTGAATAATGGAGAGGTAGAATGTGGGCACGCGGGCAGACTAAAAGGTTTTCGCTGTCTTTCTATGATTTGGTGCCACTGAGATGAAGGTATGCCTCATGTCATTATAAACCCCCACCGCATGTACAGATGCTCCGTATCTTCACTATTATCATGGTTTTGAAGCCATAATTCTCTCTGACAGGCAAAAATGATATCCTACTGACTTCACATAAAGGTCATGTGTCAAATGCTTCTGAGATTTTTGAGAACAATGAACTAAATGATATAAATAACAAAAACAAGTAAATACTTTGTATTCATACAGCACTTATCTACTAATTTAAAGGACTTTACACTGCGTCACATTCCATGGAGCAACCACTGTGCATAGGAAATGCAAACCTTACGGTCAGTGGACAGCCGCTCCACCACCTGAGCCACAGATGATACAGCTTATTTATCCTAACTCTATAAACTGTGAGATAAAACATTAAATAGTCAAATGAAGATATTCTGTTTATAATCATGTTAGAAATAAAACAAACAATGACTAAAACCCAAGCCTTCACTTTAAAATGTATGACTCACATGAGGTGGCATAGAATTTAAAATAAATTGTAATAAATAGGCTGGCTGTTTAAAATAAAATTCATTGTAAACTTCAAAATTATACCAAATTAACTAAAACAATAGAAAAACAAGTCAACAAATCAATAAGATAACCAGGCTGTGCAAGTTGTCCACTGTCATCCAAGCTGTGAAAGTATCAATTTCCAACATAAACACACACAGCACCAGCTCTTTAATGAGCTACATTAGTTTTTTTATGAAGGTCAAGTGTGGGGCCCTGAATGATGTCAGTTTAATACCACTTTGGGCTGAAATAAACATTAAGACAGGAATTCTGTGAAAGCAGCATCAAACTGAAGTCACAGCGAGCAGCAATCACTCCTCATTTAAGCTACAGATAAAAAAAAGAGAGAGAGCTCCTTAAAGCAAACAGTGAGATGCACACGTCACATCAAAAATAAAACCGACTATTATTCTGAGTGTGCATCATAATTCAAAAAAACTACTCCAAATCACTTTCATTCATGTAGGCCTCCCGCCCCCTCCATCACCTTCTGTGAGCCTCTGATCCACAAACCAGCGCTACCTTCCCACCTCAGCACCCAGCTCAATGAATGATGAGTAATGGTGTAGGAGAGTGAGGTCATTAACAAGATGTGGAAGTTTGAATCGGCACACCGGAGGCTTCATTTGTGCTGCATTCACGGCTTCTTTTGACTTTGAAGTGTGCAGCACACCTGACTGGTGGTGGAGAGTTTCTGCTCATTTCCACTTCATCTCTTTGATACTAAAGCAGGCTGATCTATTTTAAGAAGGGCCTCCACAATACTTCCCTAACTGCTGGATGAAAGCGATGTTAAAAGCAGCAAGTGGGAATATTATGTTTTCATTTAATTTTACCAGTCAATTTGAGTCATCACATTCACCCCATTCATCATGTATGAACTCTTGGTCTTGCTCTCTGTACGCCACAGCGGTTGGCAAAACTTTCAACTACAACTCCTATTGGGGACGCCAAATGTTTGTCTAACTTTTCACTCGCCTCAGCCACAGGTGGTCATGTGATCCTGTGATGTCACATGTGAGCCTATATGAACCAAGCACTAAGGCTGTCCAAGTAATCGTTAAAAAAAATCGCGATCTCAATTCCTACTTGTATGCGATCTCATTTCCAAATGACAATGATTTAAAAAAAAGAAGACGATTGTACCGCATTTTGATCTGGGACATCATCATCATGAAAACAAGCGCTCCCTCTTTCTCCCAGAAAAAAATATTGTTCAAAATTGTTATTAAAATTATTCAAAGGTTGTGTACGTAGGAGAAGACAAGAGAGACATTTATTGTTTTTATATTCAGTGTCAGCTGTTGTGAAGTTGATGTGCTGGTGATACGTGCAAAAAGTATTTATATTGGGGGAAAAAAATTGTGAAAGAATCGTGATCTCAATTCTAAGAAAAAAAATTGCGATTCTTATTTTATCCAGAATTGTGCAGCCATTCTACCAAGCACTTCATTCTTTTACTTCCCATCAGTGAAGAACTGTCACACCATTGACTTTTGTGAGCTTGTTTCATTGTATTTTCCATTGCATCTTGCACGGTTGCTAGGAAACCTGTGGTGCATCTCCAAATTCTACTCTTAATATCATTATTGTTTCCTGCAGAGGTGGTTTTGTTTGTTAGAAGTTCACTGCGCAGCTCGTGTTTTTCTGCCCTGAAATGTCGGATATGAGTCACTCTATTACTTCACTTTCCTCAATCTCAAGTGGATAGTTGCTATTTCTAGGATGATACCACACATTTAGTCACTGCTCAAAGTTGTGCTTGTTTGTGGCTGCATGTAAGAGTGTCACCGTCTCTGTAGGCAAAGCGCTTTTACTTCTGCTGAATGACCTACAACAGACAAAGCCTATGAAATGGAACACCAGCTTAGTATTGCTACAGTAGACTCTGATAGGTGGAAACAAATGGAGTTTGGCACTGCTGCCCAACATAGCTGTGCATGATACAGTGTGTTCCAAATGCACTCTGACAGTAATACAAGCTTTTGTCTGTTTAGATCCATACAGCACTAGGGAGGGGAAGTACTGCATCCTTTCAGGCTGTATGTGTTTGGTTCAATGCACTCAGTTCAAGTTTAATCTACAGCAGGGCAGCCGAACAGTCATTGATCAGCTTTTATCAAGTATCTTGCTGTAAAATTTCTTTATTATAAGGTGGGGTTTTTTTCAATTCCAATCTTAACTTTTATATAACTGAACTACTCTGTTTTATTTATGTTTGACTTGTTCGCAGAGCTATATAAATAAAGTTTCCCACCTTAACAACCTAGGAATAGTACAAATGTGTTAATGTAGTGCGCTGCAGTTGTTAGCATAGCAACAGACACTTAGAAGACATAAAATTAGCTAAGCTATGTAAATAATCCTGACCCTCACCAACAAGATTTAACACTGCATATGTGATTTCTAGATAACATCAATGTTTATAGCCCCAAAAAACAGCATAATAGGTTTTTTATGATTTGTACTCATGAGTTGGTCAGGTTGTTGACCTTCTGTCTGAAGCACGCTGCTTGAGCCTCATGGCATGTGTCCACAGAGATGCATTATTTCGATGCTATGTGGTCATTGTTTATGTAAGCAGCTATGTAAAATAATTCCATTAATGCAAATCAATGGCATCCAGCACATATAATAACATATTTAATAGAAGTAAAAGTTTCCAAGCATGCAGCCATTTTGATCTGGGATGAGATGGACGAGTGTTTGTATACTTTCATCTTTATCTCAGCATTCATGTTTCTGTCCATGAAAACAGGAAATCATCTACAAATGTTACACAGGAGACAATAAAAATCTTTTTAGAGGGTCATCAATATCAAAATAAATCATTGAATCTAAATAAATTGTGTGACTTGTGTCCTTGTAATGTGTGTTTCTCTTCTTCCTGTGTGCCTTTGCCTCCCTCTGTCTGCCTCCGCCCTGTGTTCCTGCATCTCTGTAAGCCTCTCTACCTGGCTGCCTGTCGCCCTGCCTGTCAGACCGGCTATCTACCTATCAATCTGTGAGTGTGTCCGCCTGCGTGTGGTGATAAGGAGCAGTGGGTGTCTGTAGCCCTGACACGAGCTGATTTATGCCGGCCTCTTTCCCTTTAGGGGGCCGATTTGTGAGAAAATCCCAAACGACTCATGCTGACTTTGTGTGCGTCTGTTCGTCTGGCTGTTTGCATGTGCGTGTGTGTGTGCTGTGCCAGCTTTGTCTGTCAAAACAAAGATGACAGAGAGTTATAACTCTTTTATTGCCATATTTCAACTCCGGCACATCATTTAAGGATGATTTGATATGAAAAGAGCCCATTAATGAACAGGAAATGTATTCATTTACAAAAAACATGTTGGAGTTTCTTCCACCAAACAGATGGAAGAATCAATATGTAATAAAAGATAAATGAGTATAAGCACAGTGTATTGCTAACTCCACTTAAAAGATGATGACTTCCACTGTGAGAAGAGGGCCACAGTCTGACTCGAAGTTAAAAATTCATGTGAGAAACAGCCTGAAACCTGTTTCTCTGTGTGTGGGAGTATCTTTCTTTCTTTTTAAAAAAAATCTAATTCGATCAATTTTGATTATTCTTGCCAAGCTTTACTTCTTTAAAACAAATAAAAAAAACATACAAACAAGCCTAAAAACATTAAAACACTGACATTAAAAATGCAATCGAATTAATGCTCTTAAATCTGGCAGTGGATCTAAGACACACAAACAGTCACAAAGCATCTTGACTTCCATCTATTTCATTTTCTGCCAACTGTCACAACTGTGTCAAACAATTCTATGTAGAGCAACAAT